>JAKTXY010002091.1:0-36091 GCA_030561705.1 Taiozyma sp. yHQL14 | reverse complement strand
TACAAATTCGAGCAAAAGATTCCAATTCCTTCTTATTTGATCGCTATCGCCGCTGGTGACATTGTCTCTGCCAAAGTTGGTCCAAGATCAACCATTTATGCTGAACCAAGTGTCTTAAAAGATGCCACTAACGAATTCGAATCAGACGTGGAAAATTTTATTCAAATTGCTGAAAAGATTGTAACTCCTTATATTTGGACTACTTATGACTTCTTAATCAATCCAGCTTCTTTCCCATATGGTGGTATGGAGAATCCAAATATCACTTTTGTCACTCCAACTTTGATCTCTTATGATAAATCCCAAGTCGATGTCATTGCTCATGAATTAGCCCATTCTTGGTCCGGTAACAATGTTACCAATGCCTCTTGGGAACATTTTTACCTGAACGAAGGTTGGACTGTTTATTTAGAAAGAAGAATCACTTCTTTTAAAGATGGGAAACTAGATGAAAAATTCAGACATTTCCAATATATTCAAGGTTGGAACGATTTGATTAATTCCATTGAAGCTCTTCCAAAGTTTGAATATTCAAAGTTGGTTCAAGATTTAAACAAGGGTCAAATTGACCCAGATGATACTTTCTCCTCTGTTCCATATGAAAAGGGTTCTAACTTGCTATTCCACTTGGAACAAGCGCTAGGCGGTGTTGAAGCCTTTGATCCATTTATCAAGTTCTATTTCACCAAATTTAGTCAAAAGTCATTGGACACTTATCAATTTGTTGGTTCTTTATATGAATTCTATGGTCAAGATGAATCAAAATTGAAGATCTTGAACAACTTTGATTGGGAGTTATGGCTGTACACCGCTGGTTTGCCACCAAAATACCCATTTGACACTACTTTAGTGGATCAAGTGTCTGAATTGGTTGATAAATGGGTTTCCAAAGCCACTGAATTCACCACTGTTGATCAATTCAAGCAATTCTTTGCCTCTCAGTCCGCTATCTATGACTCCTTCTCATCCCCACAAAGAATCCTTTTCATTGATAACATCTTGGAAGCTAATACTAATGACTTTTGGCTGGAGAATTCAGTTGCAAGTGATGCCCTATTGGATGTTTATCCAGATTTGAATTCTTCTAAGAACACAGAGATCATCTCCAGATGGTTCAAATTCAAATTGGCAAGTGGGAAGACCCAATATTACCAACACTTGGCAAACTGGTTAGGTACCGTTGGTAGAATGAAATATGTTAGACCAGGTTACAAACAATTAGACAAAGTTAACCATGAATTGGCTGTTGAAACTTTTAAGAAATACCAGGATTTCTACCATCCAATCGCTGCTAATTTGGTCAAGAAGGATTTGGGTTTATCTTAGGTCTGCTCTTGTATATATATATATTACAATCTTGATACATTCTCCTTCTATGTACCTATAATACACCCGTAACCGGGGTAACAGTTCAAGCACAGCCATTGAAAAAACGCGAACTTTTGTGTTTTTTTTTCTCTATTTTTAGTTGGAAGAAAAGAAAAAAAAGTTCACAAAATGACACAGAAACAATAAACGTCCCATTTGGATTTTGCGTGTTTCTCCATTTATTCAAAGTTATAGACTTGTCGAGATGAGTTTAGCCCAGTTTTCTAACGTCACTGTGAGTGTAAACGAGTATCATAGAGCTCTTCCTTGATTGTTAGATCATTTTGAAGTCGTGATACATGTTTTCTTGTCGTGTGTCAACTTGTACTAATACCACTGCAGTTTTCACAACTCTCAGACCGATTGAGTCTAGACAAATTGAAATCAGACGTGTCCTCTATACAGAACAAGCTTTCCAGCGTGCGTCCTCCGCAAGAGTTCTTTGATGTCAAGAGAATCTCTAAGCCACAAAACTTTGGTGATGTCCAATCAAGAGTCTCTTACAACGTCAACTACTTCTCCACCAACTATGCCATCATGATCTTAATGCTATCCGTTTACTCCCTATTGACCAACTTACTGCTATTGTTCGTCCTAGTCTTTGTCGGTGCAGGTGTCTTTGGTATAAGTAAACTAAACGGTCAAGATTTGGAATTGGGTATCGCTAGATTCACCACCTCTCAATTATACACTGGTTTGTTGGTCATTGCCTTACCATTAGGTTTCCTAGCTAGTCCAATTTCCACTCTACTGTGGTTGATTGGTGCCTCATTGGTCACTGTTGGTATTCATGCTGCCTTTTTGGAAAAACCAGTTGAAACTGCCTTTGAAGAAGAAGTTTGAAGATTAAAGAGATATTCCACCAGGGTTGAGTGTGCTACAAATATAAACAATATATGACGATATTCAAAATTTGGTGTTAATACAATGAGATAAATTAATTTGCTATGCTTGAAATGTAATGATATTGAGTCACGAAAATAGTCTCTTCATTGATCTAACAATCACAACAACACTCTAGGATCCATAAACATAGAAGGATCTTACAACAGGTACCACAACAACTACTTTCCTTCTGTGGAGGAGCCTGTTGGATATAGATCGGCTGTGGTTGCGGGGGGTAGTAAGCCTGTTGTGGAGCATAGTAAGGTTGGTTCTAATGATACTGTTAGTGCCCTGAGATATAGAATTAGCGTGTGTTGTACTCAGTTGTACTCACATTATGATGATGACCCATTGAGCTTCTGTGTGTTTGGTGTTTGATGTTTGATGTTCACTCTGAGAGAAGAATATGGTTGGGTGGTGCGCGCAGAGGTTGTTTTATATTTCTGCGAGTTGTTCCATATTTGGGTGGGCTGTGGGAAGAGGCTGAAGAATACATGATCTTGCATTGAGAAATAGATATAGAAAAATGAAGTTTTGACAATTACATTTGCTGGTTGGCTGGCAGTGGTAATTGTGACTGTTGTCAATCTATAGCTGTCTTATACATCTTTTAGCGCACTCAGATTACTCAAATCTTCAAACAGATGTGTGAATCTTAGTTTTCCTTTTTATTTGGGATAAGTAGAGAACACCCACTGTGTTTCTTCTCTCAAGGTTGTTGAGCGTAGACAGTCTTCTGCTGCTACTGTTGCTGCTGTTGCTGCTGTAGGTAGTAACACTATTGTGGAGGCTGCCACTGGTGGTGCCCACTCTGCTGTGGTGGATGTTGTTAGTATGAACAGTTATTATTTCGGTCTAAATTTAGATCTTATTGTTATTGAGGCAATCTAATGCTATTATGTTGTTGTTTATTCTTCGGTGTATTCGACTTGTCTGATATAATCCTTTTATTGAGATAGCTTCGAAGACATCTTCAATCACCTCACTGACTCGGACTAACACACACTAACACACACTAACACACATTCTCTCTCTCTATCAAACTAATCTTTATCCCAAAATAGAAAGATTACGCGTATACTCTTTAGCCTCTTGAAACATCCAGACACCTCCCGCGAATTTTATTCTTTTTCATTAACTAAAGATATAACCAACTTCATTCATAAACCGTTGTCTTCCTTCACCACCCCCATCCCCATCCGCAATGACCGCCTCCTCGTTTGAACTGCTGACCTCCTTTGACGTGGAATACGCGCCATCCTCCATCAAAAAATGGAGATCCAAGCGCACCGGGCTCCAGGCAGCCATCATCGATAAAGAATCACCAATTGTCAATGGGTTCTTTGCAGTTGCCACTGAAGTTGAGAATGATTCTGGTACTCCACACACTCTTGAGCATTTGATCTTCATGGGTTCAAAAAAATACCCTTACAAAGGCTTATTAGACACCTTGGGTAACGTTGCATTCTCTAATACAAATGCCTGGACTGCCACAGATCAAACTGTTTACACTTTAACCACTGCAGGTTGGGAAGGTTTCAAGCTACTATTGCCCATCTATTTGGACCATATCTTGAACCCAACTTTGACTGATGAAGCCTGCTACACTGAGGTGTATCACATTGATGGTGAAGGTAAGGAGAAAGGTGTTGTGTTTTCAGAAATGCAAGGTATTCAAAATCAACCATGGTTCTTGACTTCCCTTAATGCTCAAAGAACTCTTTTCCCTTCTAAATCTGGTTATTCCTCTGAGACTGGTGGCTTAATGGAAAACTTGAGAGTCTTGTCTAATGATACAATTAAAAAGTTTCATGAATCTAGTTATAGACCTTCAAACTTGTGCGTAATTGTCACAGGTACCGTTGATGAAGATGAGTTCCTAGAGGTCTTGGAAGAGTTTGACCAAGAATTACCTACTTTAGAACACTTAAATAGACCATTTTTGGACTCTCCATACCAGATCACTCCATTGAAAGAGACTTTGGTCAAGGAAATTGAATTCCCAGAAAAGGATGACACAAGTGGTGAATTATCAATCAGTTGGGTTGGTCCTAAATTTGAAAACTATGATGAAGATCTTGCCATCACTTTGCTCTTGGAATATCTATCTGAAGGTTCCCTTTCTTTGTTAACTAAACATTTGGTTGAGATTGATGAACCATTAGCAAGTGACATTGAATACAATACTGATGATTTCACCTATATCATTCCATATATCAAGCTGAATGACGTTCCAACTGAGAAACTTGAAGAAGCCAAAGATAAGACTCTTGAACTTCTAAAGGACCATGCCTCAGTGGAGAATTTCGACTTAACAAGAATGAGAGAGATTATTGAAAATTCCAAATTGAAATTGATCTTTGCAGTGGAGAAATCCGCTGATATCTTGAGTGATTATGTCATTACTGATTTCTTATACTCTGATTTAGAAGGTAAGAGATTATCCAAGAACTTGTCATCTTTGAAAGATTATGAAACTATTGCTAAATGGTCAGTGGAGCAATGGGTTGAATTATTCCAAAAATACTTGTCCAATAACCATGCGGCCATCGTCATTGCTAAACCATCGAAGAAAGCTTATAAGAGCCTAAAGGCTTCCAACAAGAAGTTATTACAGGATAGATTAGAGAAACTTGGTGAAAAAGGTTTGAAAAGTTTGAAAGAGAAGCTTGATCATGCTCAAAAGGTCAATGATGCTCCTATCCCTGATGAAATCCTATCCAACTTCCCAAAACCAGACCCGTCAAAGATCAAGTTCATAAATACCACCACCGTTGGTGTTGGTTTGAATAAGGACGTGACAAATGATATCTCTAATGAATTTGTTGCTAGAGTTGTTAAGGATACCCCTAATGATTTCCCATTATATATTAATATCGATCAATTCAAATCAGAATTTATTTCCATTGATATCCTTCTATCATCCTTAGAGATCCCTCAAGAACTTTTGCCATATTTTGACCTATTCCAAGAGTTGTTCTCCTTACCATTGGAGATTGACGGTAAGACCATTCCTTATGAGACTGTCATCAAAGACTTGCAAAATGATACAATTGAGCATTCATTGTCAACATCATTCCAAAATCAATTCACTGAGTTAGTCAATGCCAAGATCCAGGTCAAGAAGGAAAACTATCACAAGGCTATCAAATGGTTCAAGAAGATCTTCTGGTTTACCAAATTTGACGAATCCAGATTAAAAGTTGCTGTTGATAAATTCTTGAACGGATTGCCATCCAGTAAAAGATCCGGAATGACCATGTTGAACTCCCTATCTGTGAGAAACTGCTTAAATGAAAGATCTTTGCATAGATCAAAGGATGTTCTCGCCGTTGAAGAATTCTACCGTGAATTGTCAAAGAAATTGGAAGATGGTGAATATAAGAAAATTGAAAAGGATTTAGAGACCATTAGAAGTTCGTTGTTCAAGACGAATAACTTCAGAATCGTCATCAGCGGTGATTTGTCTGGTATTGAACATCCAGTGCAAGCATGGGAAGAGCTAATCAAAGGTCAACCAATCGCTAAGGCACCTTTGACTTCAGTGCCACGTACATTCGACTACCGTACAGAATTAGGTGAATCATTATCCAGACATGCCAAAATAATCACTGCCCCAGCTTCCGAATCGACTTTCCTATTAGCCACAACTAAGATTCCAAATGACTACCTATCAAAAGATGGACCTGCTCTGTCGTTGGCCGCCTCATACTTACAAGCCGTTGAAGGCCCATTCTGGAGAGCTATCAGAGGTACTGGTCTTGCCTATGGTGCCAATGTCCACAGAAACGTTGAGTCAGGTCAATTATCATTCGATGTCTTTAGAGGTGCTGACGTGATTAAGAGTTTCCAAGTTGCTTCTAAGATTGTTAGAGATTTGGCCAGTGGTGAGGTCAAGCTAGACAAAACTCTATTTGATGGTGCCGTGAGCTCCATCGTTAACAGCATTGCTTCAGCTGGGTCCAACTACTACACTTCCGCCGCTGATAAGTACATTGATGATGTTCTGAAGAAAAGAGGTCCAAACCATAACAACAAGTTCATTGAAAAGGTCTCAAAGGTCACCCAAGATGACGTGGTTAAGGTTTTGAACAAATACTTTGTTCCTATCTTTGATAGTGGAAAATCCGTGATCTTCGCATGTGCTCATCCATCAACTGCTCCAGAATTGGAAGAGTTTTTCAAGTGTGAAGGGTATGAAGTCACTGTGGAGGAGGTTCCAAGTAGTGGTAATGGTGATGAAGAGGATGAGAATGACTACAGCGATGATGATAGTGAGGAGGATAGTGAAGATGAGAGTGAGGAGGATGGTGAAAATGAATCCGACGAAGAATAGACTATTTATAGATTGTTTTAATGATAATAGATTCCTTTTGCATAGTTGGTAAATCTTGTATGACAACTGTGCCAAAATCACCAGTCTGGAAATCACAATTCCTGGAATAGTGCCGCCAAGCAGAAGTGATGTGTCGTTTATCAACACAAATGGAATGGGTCATTCATGGTGTAATAACACTCTTCATATGCTCTTAAATCAGTCTTCGAAGGTTTCTTCTAAATCCCTATTCACATTTGTTTCTTTCAAGATGTCGAGAGCTTGCGATGGAAGCCCGCCATATCCTGATAGTCAAAGAGGTAAACCCTATAAAACGAAGGACAAAAATTGCTTCATACCAAGAGCTAAGACAAAACGACTGACCAACTTGATCCGACTGCTTACAGAGGATTAAGACTCACCACTGGATGATTTGTCCTTGGTCTTTATAATACAGGACTTTCTTTTCTTTTCCATAAAGTGCTAGTGCTTAATGCGATTAGTTTAATTTATCCGGCATTTTAAATACCCGGTAACCATAGTAGTGAATCTCAAGGGCATATTACTGATCTCCGTTCCCGTATCCAGTTGTATAGGAGCTGGATCTGTCAAAAACAAAGCTAAATTGACGTAAGACTCAGTATTACAGCTCCATAGCCTCTCTTGGATCAGAACTTGAATTCTCCATGAAACATATGAGCAAATGTCTCTTGGCGTAGAGTACAAGAGTTGTTGAGAGTTGACGAAGTTGTGAAAAATCAAGAATGGGAATAGTATTTCTTCTCTTCTTTAATTCTTCAATGATCAATTTCTTTGTAAGAGGTGTTTTGAGGTTACAAATCATCGTGTTTGAACCACTGATCGATTATTTCATTCCTATTTTTATTCAGCGACGTCATCGCAGACGTTACCATTTCAAAACCAACAACAAGGCAATCCTTAAAGTCAGTGGTGGATCGGTCTCAGTTCAAATCTCATGGGTAGAGTCGCAGTCGACCCCATTATTGTCCGAAATCTAATCATATAGTTTCACAATTTGTACGTTTTCAAAGAAACTCAGCTGACAACGTTCCTGACTACACATACAGCTTAGAAACCCCTGCTAGCATTGGTTCAGATGGTAACTACTTTGTTCAAGTTTGCGCTTTAACTAAAGAAGGCGGATATTCTATTCACTACACCAATAGATTTGTGTTAGAAGGAATTACAGGTGTCATCGTGCCGTCAGGGGATAATCTAACCCCACCCAATGCGGAAATCAACATTGATTGTGGTGAACAAGCCATTCTCTTAGCTGATGAAGAATTGTCAAGCTTATAAGCCCTGTATTATACCTCACAGACTGGTAAGACAAGATATGCTCCTATGCTGACTACTGGTTCAAAAGTTACAGCTACCACTTGGGCAAGAAGGTATCCAACAAGTGCTGTCACTTCATATTTCAAAGCAATAGATCATGAACTTGAGCAGCTTTCCACGTTGACACCTTCCTAGTCATACACCATTAACTCAGATATCAATTATGCTTCGCCGGCTCCCTATCCTAGTGCCAATGGTGGATGGTATCAGCCTAGCCAGAGGATCAGCCCAGCCACTATCAGTCCAATATCGATTCCAGATTCTACTGTATCTTCCAGAGTCTAGTCTTTCTCTTTGTATAGACTATAAGAAAGTCTGATATAACCCAATAGATAGTAATGTAGTTAAACCCGCCATTATGACATTCACTTGGTTATTACTGAAAATATTCTCCCCAGAGACTTTTTTCAAAGAGTCTCGGTAATCAAATAAATATTGGTTATCTATCTTCTGACCGCCTGGGACTTCTAGCACCAAACCTTTGTCGTCAACAATTGAAGATTGGAAGATAGCACCAAGTACTGAGTCGATGATGGTACCAATGAAACCAATGATTGTGAAGAAGATGAAATGACCAATTGGGTTGCTGGAGTAAGTATAAGCAGCGATGGCACTTATTAAAGCACTACCAGCCAACCCACTCAGTAGACCTGCTTTTGTGACTCCTCCATTGGTGCCAGGTGGAACCTTTTGGAAAGTTGTAATCAAGAATGGACTTGAGGTGGACAGAATCCCTAATTCTGAAGACCAAGTGTCAGCTTGAACCGCGACATATTGACCGATGATACCGGCTTTGATCAGTGATTGTATTTCTGGGTCTGAGACGGGTAGTGAGATCAAGATCAACACCGTGGAGATAATGGAATTGCACAAGACTTGGACATGGGTACGCTGAGACGCAATCCCTTCAGTTGGTGACGTTGTCTTTTTCTCTTTGATGTGCTCTTTGTATTTGGTGACCTTTGAGGATGTCACATAAAACGCTAGCAGCAATATCAAGTACAAGTTCGATGGAGGTAGTGAATGAATGAGCCCTGTAATTAGGGCAGCTGCTATCCCAGAATTGGTTAGTGACTTCTTCTTGTACGATAGATATGCTATTAGCACTATCACAATGACTCTGAAGGCGATTGAGGTTGTCTCTGTGCTGGAAATGATGTTCCACTTTGTCATTTCGGTGGCTTCGGTGTAAATTCAATGGATTCTTTAGCTTTGCTCTCAGAGCTCCAATATCTTTTTTGTGTCTGAGATTTCGCGAAAAACATTATGCTGCCATGATTTAACGGGCAAGGAGACCACACGGTACAAACTCTACCCGCTCATAATTTGGCCTGTTCTGATCCTGTCAGTGTTGAGTTCTTGCGTGTGATTTAATCGGTGAATCAGCTATATATGCTTCTTAGTGTATTGATTTGTTTATAATTGAATGTCATATAGTTTTCACCACATTGTTAATTCGACTTCCAATTTTAAATATAAAATTCAAATCTTTCTACATTTAATTCTTAATTCGATTTTAATAATAAAACCAAGGTTTAAAGCAACATGAGACATGTATCTAAATAAAACCAAAATACCTGCACCATAAACTGTCCTTCTGAGACCAAAATTGATGGAATTGTGCTGAATTTCGGCATTTTAGAAGCCTTAACGCGGATATAATAAAGGCCCCGATCTTGATGTGCCTCGGAAAAGTGAAACTGTGGCCCTTTTGGCTTGAAAGTGCATTTGGCTCCACAGTTACGAAATGGGCCTGATTGATAATCAACAGCTCTCAACAATGTCTTTACTTATTCACAGAACTTCATAAAGAGCTAAGCTCAAATCTGCATAGCCAAGATCATTATGCTTAGACAGAGTGCAAGATCAATCTTTAGAAAGACAACTGTCCGTTCAATCAGATACCAGTCCACTACAGACTCACGAAAGGCTTCAAGTTCTGGTACTTATGTAATTGGTACACTTCTGCTACTGGCTGGTTCTGGTGCTGGTTACTTCTTTGGTACGTCCTCCTTGGAATTGAACCCTCCAGACAACTTATATCCATTAGGTTCAACTACTGAGCTATCCAAGATCAATGCGCCTGTTTACCTACTGATACAACTTTGAAGTTGGGGTTCAAAAAGATTGAAAAGATCGCAGGTAAAGAACGCTTCTCATACAGAAAGGAAGACTTTGCAAACTATGCCTTGGATGCCAATGTCAAATCAGATGGAGACAAATCAGATTTAATTGTCCACCCAAAGTCCACAGAAGAGGTGTCACAGATCTTGAAAGTTGCCCACGAGTACAGAATACCGGTATTCCCGCTATCTGGTAACACTTCCTTAGAAGGTCAAAAGACCATCACCAAACATGGCATCATATTGGATTTGGATAACTTACACAATATCATCAAGATCAACGAGCAAGATGAGGACGTTGTTGTCCAACCTGCCGTCAGTTGGAACGACCTGAACGATGCCCTAGCTGGGAAGGACCTATTTGATCCTGCTATTCCAGGCCCTGGTGGACTAGTTGGTAGGTTCATCAATACAAATTCATCATATACAAATGCTGTTAAATATGTAACTACTAGAGAAAATGTCATCAACTTGACTGTTGTCTTGCAGATGGTACCATTTTCAAAGCGAAAAAAGGCCACCTTAATCAAGTGCTGGTTATGATTTAACTGGTTTGTTTGTTGGTTCTGAAGGTACACTAGGAGTTATTACTGAAGCCACTTTGAAAGCTCACCCAAAGCCAAAGTTTGGAAGAGTTAACGTAGCTAGTTTACCAAGAGATGCTACTAGTACCATTAGTGCTTTGGCTAAACAAGGTATCAAAGCTGAAGAGGTTCAATTGACTCACTCGAACTTGATTGATGTCATCAACCAAAGTGGTATAAGTGAGTCCCAATTACAAGTTTCACCGACTTTGTTCATCAAGATTGCTGATAATAATGAGTCCGTTCTGAAAGTCCAGATCAAGTCAATTGAATCCTTAGTCAAGTCTAACAACTCCCCTAAATACTCAATTTCTTGGATGATCAATCTAACAAAGATTTATGGTCAACTGTTAAATTAGCTTATCCAGCGTCCTTCAAATACGCCAAGCCGAGGATCCCTGGTGCCAAGCTATACCATTCATTAGATGTCACTGTTCCAGTGTCAAATCTGGCTCAGTTGATTGAAGAAACAACCAAGGAAACGACTCAGTAGAAGGAATCCTCATTGGTGGCTATTCCAGATCTGATGCAGGTAACTTCTTATCAATCGTCTTATAAGACCCTGCGAAGAAAACAGAGATTGAGAAAATCAACAAGAACTTACAGAAGCGTGCTTTGGCTCTAGATGGCTCCATTTCTGGTCAATACGGTGTGGGTTTGAACAAAAGAGAGGGCCCCTAATTGAAGAATTCGGCGTTGAAGGTGCCGATTTACAACGTAATTTGAAGTTGGCCCGTGATCCTTTGAGAATCCTGAACCCAGGTAAGATCTTTCAAATTGATCCAACTGAGAAGTGATTATCATAACCCAAGAATAGAAAAATGATAAACTGACGTGTAGTTGTAGTAAAATCACGGGGATCATTAGTAGGTTATACCTTACCGTTCTTTTTTATACAATGGATAAATAAAAGAATCAAAAATGGCAAAGCGGAGCTGGAAAAAATGACTTAGTGGTAGAGCCAGTGCATACTAGTACTAGCTTAGGTAGCCTACAGATATCTCAATCAGACTTTTTTCCCAAAAAAAGTGGAAAAAAATGAGCTCCGCGACGGGGAATTGAACCCCGGTCTACCATGTTCTGTCAAATTAACGACAAACGGTGATTCTAGCCACTAAACTATCACGGATTTTTTTGATTCCTAAACCTTTTGAGAAGATGAGTTCTCACCGTGCTTACATAAGCATCAAATGGTTTCGCGTAGATTTCAGAAACTGCGAACTTCTCGGGCCCACCATTAAAGGTGCCTTTATGTCATTTGATCCACTTGATCTGAAAAGTTAAACGCGTTCAGGACTTAACCATAAGAATCTTCTCGAGAATTTTCAACAATTGATTTAGTTTGGTCCAAAATTACGTCAAAATGGGGGCTCAAATGAAAGGTTTACAGCAGTTCATTCTTGACTTAAGATCCGTCCACACTAAAGAAGAGCAAGACCAAAGAATAAACTCAGAGATAGTCAATATCCAGAAACAGTTCAGCAACAATGAGAAGCTATCTGGGTATCAAAAGAAGAAATACATTTCCAAGTTGATCTTCATTTATTTGACAACTAGCTGCAATATCTCCACTTTCAATGTCACCTTCGGAACACAACAAATACTTGAGCTGATCTCATCAAAAGTGTATTCTGAAAAGTTTACTGGTTATCTGGCAACGCAGATTTTATTCACCATCAAAGATTCCAATGAGAATGAATTGGAATTCACCAATTTGATTGTCAATTCCATCAAGAACGACCTGAATTCACTAGACACAGAGACCAACGCTCTTGCGTTACAATGCATAGCCACACTAGGGAATTATCTATGGGCAGATGTGTTAGTTGAGGACGTTTTTCAACAACTGAGATCACCTACATCATCACCTCTAATCAAAAAGAGATCATCATTGGCTTTGTTGAAGCTTGTGAAATCCAACAAAGATATCCTCTTTAGACACGGACCATGGATACCTAGAATACTTGCATTAGTAGATGATCCTGACCTAGGTGTGGTGATATCAGTGCTCCCATTGATTGAGTTCATTGCGACTGAAATTGACTTTGTCCAGGCTCAAACATTGATCCCCTCATTGACTAAGAAGCTGAGTATTCTTGTGCTTGAAAGTGATACACTTCCAAGAGAATACTTCTTCGGCAGGATCGCTAACCCGTGGTTGATTGTCAAGATTACCAAATTATTCACTATTTTAATACCTGATGCTCACGACATCCATGTGGACCTACATACTCTGAGAACATTGAGAGAATGTGTTACAAAAGTCATTGAATTCACGACGAAGAAGACCACGGATTCTTCTGTTAGAAATGCCCACAATGCAGTTCTATTTTCCATGATCAATTTGGCTGGTCTATTGAACCCATCACCTGAAGCACTAGAATCCTCAATTGATGCCATTTCAATGCTTTTAGACTCCACAGAATTGAACACGCGATATTTGGCACTGAACTCTTTGATCACCTTAAGCTCGAGAGACTTACAGCCAAGAAATCCTCAGAAGCATCTGATGAAAGTGTTACATCTGCTGAAGGAACAAGATGTTTCAATTTCTAAAAAAAGTTTAGACCTGATCTACACTCTAGCAAACGCTGAATCCATCAGTTTTATCATTGAGGAGCTGTTGAAGATTTTGAAAACCTCTGACCATATCATCAAACAGGAAATTGCAATTAAGATCTCCATCTTAGCAGAGAAATATGCATCTGAACCATCCTGGTACGTAAAGACCATGCTCGAACTCATAGATAACTCCGGGATGTCCTTGAATGAGTCTATCTGGGAAAGAATTGTCCAAATCATTGTTAACAATGAATCATTACAAAGATTCTCTTGTAAAAAGATCTTGAAATACATTGCCAAACCAAAGTTTACAGAAGCCATGGTGAAAATTGCTACTTATATTATCGGTGAATTTGGGGTCTCGATAACGGATGAAGTTCCAATGAAGCAGCAGTTTGGCATCTTTGCGAATATTTACTTTTATGTATCAAACCATACTAGAGTGATGATTCTATCAACTTTTCTGAAGATGCTGAGATATAATTTGGATGATAAGTCCTTGAAGTCAAATGTGATCAAGGTCTTGAGACTTGAGGTGAACTCCATAAATTCAGAACTTCAACAACGCTCATTTGAGTATTTGACATTGATCCAAAAGTTGAACACCAAGGAAGGCCAAATGCTATTCACGATCATTTTCGATGAAATCCCTGTTTTTAACACCAGGGAAAATAGACTATTGTTGAAGCTTGGCCAAACAAACCCTGCTGCTAAGAAAGAATTGATCCGAAGTACAGACAACTTGACACAGAAATTGAAGCAGAGTCATGAAGCTGACCTATCATTAGTGACAGAAGAAGTTGGCGAAGTGAGCATTGGTGATCCATTTGGTGAATCTGAAAACTCGATCCAGCCTCAACAATTGAAAGATGGTCCATTGACCCCAAACTGGCAACAAGGCTTCTACAGATTATTTGAATTCAATCAGGGTATTTTCTTTGAAAATTCCATGATCAAAACCATTCTTCGTTTAAGCAAGCATACAACTTCCAAAGATACAGTATCATTAACTTTGAGCTTCACAAATAAATCAACAAGTCCCTTGACATCCTTCACTATCTCGTTGACAAATTACAAAACCGTGAGACCTGATGTTGTCCTAAACACAATCGAACTGCCTGAACCAACAATTCCAATCGATGGCAAGACAACCACAGCCTTTGAAGTGATTTTAAGAAACCCAATTGTTCCCTTCGATGAAATTCCTAATCTGCGTATCCAATTCAGCTCCGGTGGTGGGTTCAACAACATCAGATTGAAATTACCAATTTTCTTGACGAAATTCTTATCCCCAACTACTTTGAACGCTGGTCAATTCTCACAACACTGGTCCAAGATTGATTCATTAGGGGTGCAGGGTGAAACGAGGCAAGTTGTTAAAGCTAGCAATGCCATTGACGATGTTTGGGTTATCAGGTTGTTAGAGAAATTAGGGCTGAGTATTGTTGATGAAGTCACAAATGAATTTTTGGCCTCTGGTATTCTTCACACTAAGACCAAGGGTAACTTTGGTGTTTTAATGAGAGCCATCAGACTTTTTGAAAATGAGTTGGAATTCACAGTGAGAGCCACCGGTCCAGGGATCTCTGATCTCATTGCCGGATCAATTACAAAGTTCTTCCAACATTAACGACATGAGATATTATTATTTATTCTAATTTTTAGGTGGTCTGGAACCGAAGATATCAGTACCGACCCTGACGTAGGAAGTACCTTGCTTGATTGCTTGTTTGAAATCGGCGCTCATACCCATTGATAGTTTCAGATCAGTACAGTATTTATCGTCTAGTGATTTCTTCAAATTGTAAAGTTTGGTAAAGTCAGGGTTCTCTTCACCATCAGCATGTGATTGCTCGATTGAGCCAATGGTCATCAAACCCTCAAGTTTGACGTTTGTGGAGTCGTCACTTAGTAAATATTCGACTATTTCATTGATAGTAGCGTCAGATGGCAATAAACCGGACTTTTGTTCTTCCTCAGAGGTGTTGATTTGTAGGAACACATTGATGACATCACCATGACCCTCTCTGGTATCGTTTAGCTTCTTAGCCTTCTTTAAGGAGTCAATTGTTTCGACAGAATATAAGTTTGGGATGTTTGTAGATAAGTCCTTACACTTGTTAGTTTGCAAACCACCAATAAAATGCCATTGGATATCCGTAGGTAGAACTTTGGCCTTACCAATCAGTTCTTGTACATAGTTTTCACCGAAATGACGGATCCCCTTATCATACAAAGCCTGGATATCACTGGCAGGCTTCAATTTGGAGACAGCAATCAGATCAACCTTGTGTGTGAATTTTGTCTCCACGGCAGAGATCTCTTGCTCGATGCGTGTAAAGTTCTGAAAGAGTTCAGACTGTCTCTCAGCAGTGTATGGTTCTAATGACATGACTTTGTAGCTTAGTGAGCGGTTTTTTTGGAGTGATGGGACAACTCTGCGGAGCATTAGCCAGTTCATGGGGATCAACTCGAGATCTTTAATTTTTAATTTCCTGAAAACTCCGGGAAAGAAGACCCTACCCGCCTTGAAGAAAGACAGCGTGATTAGGCGATAACCAAACAAAGAGAACATAAAGAGAACATCTCCGGTGAAATGAGCAGTAGGCAAGAGAGACGATTTGTACTAGAACGGTCCTCATGCTTATCAAATCATTATGTATTTATATAACTGTATATATTACTTTGTAATGGCTAAGAAGAAGAGTCACATGTGGACCTCCAGCTCTCGTTAGTGTCATCAACCTATTCCACTGTTTGCTCTCCAGTAGCCGTGTAATTGTTGCTATGAAGGTCATTCTTTGAGGTCTCCTCTTCATTACCACCAAATTTAACAGTTGCTAGAATGAGAATCATGACAGCATAGCATGCAAACGCAAAGTAAAAACACTTCAGGAGCTTGTCATAGAATTTTACTCTTGTGTCAAAGTCATGAGTTCTGTAGATCTCACGAACAATAGTCGCAGTGGCATCATTAGCTAGAAAGATACCAGCTTGACCAGAAGTTTGCAAAATACCGGAAACAACACCTTGTAAATGCTTTGGAGTGCCACTGATAACTTCATGATAATAAACTTGGAAGCAAAGGTTACCACCATAACCAAAAACAAATAAAGTGACAAACTCAAACTTCCAGATATGTATCCTTGACTCTGAAGTTATACTTGTACAACCAGACGGCAAAGCATAAGCCTGAAATTGGGGATAATATCAAGCCTATTCTTGAAGTCATCACCCAAGCGTATCTTTTCCATCTGAAGACTGTGGCACCAAAAACCAAGCCATCAGCCAAGGGTAGAAGTTTAACACCTGCTAAAATGGAAGAGTTAAGATCCACGTATAAGTGATACTGAACTTTCAAAGATAACAATGAATGCAGAATAAGCCACAGATGGAGAAGAAATACTGTGGAAAGTGTTTAATCTTTGCAACCTCAACTGGGAACATTGGCTCAACTTCAGTCCTCCAATCCTTTTTAGTGGTATCATCCTGGGACTCAATCGTTGCAGATGATGCCTTGAGCTTGTATCTTTGTAAATAGGAAGTTTCATAAAGGGTAACAGCTATAACAACTAAAATACCAATTGAAATAGGAAAATAGGCGACCGGTCTTCTCCAGCCTTCACCACCTTCAGTGAACCCCAAAATAATAAGCAATAGCCAGAAACCAACAGCGCCACCAAAGTCCAAGTTCTTGAACTTCATTTTGTTATGCTCCTCTGTTCTAGGGACATTTGGCGCTAAGAAAAATAGCCCAATGGCAACGATGAATGACATTGCAAAAGTGAAGTAAAACATACCTCGTAGCCAAAGTTAGTCTCTGCAAAGGCACCACCAACGACCAAACAGACACCCATGGAAGCAGTTAAAGCAAGAAGTAAAAGTCCCGTAGCACCAGCTAGCTTCTCTTTAGGATAGAACCCACCAACAAAAGCAAAAGCACACGGGATCAAACAAGCACCAGCTACACCTTGAAACGCCCTCAGCGCAATCAATCCAATAATGCTTTGATCAACAACAGCTGTTAGTAAAGCAAAGATGGACATGGATAAAGTCCCATGGATGAAAACGTTTTCTGGCCCAAAGACATCAGCTAGCTTACCACCAATGATGATGAGGGCACCCAAATTCAACGAATAGGCTGAAAGCACCCACGAGGCAGTAGAAGAAGTAGTATCAAAATGCTCAATGATTTAAATGTAGGATGCCATTGTCCCAGAGACGTTCAAGTTATCCATCGATGTGGCTAACAGAATAAGTAAAAAGGCGATGTTTGTAGGTTTTTTGTCATTAGGATAAAGGTTCTACCTCTCTTGTAGATGTTGATCAATGCCTGCATTGCGGTATAGTTGGAGAGCTTCTCATAATTATAGAAGCCATCAGGAGGACCTCTGACTCTTAAGTGCCTCGAGAATTATTACTTGGAAGCTGTATACCTCAATAACTGATTATTAATGGGTGGTCCCTTTAAGGAAATTTACAAGAACCGCAAACCTGCGACGGAATTCCGTGATCTGAGCTACGTCTGCTACAGTTAGTGGCTTATTTATGAGAATATTGTCAGTTTGTAAACGCAAAAGTCTTGTTATTGTTAGTGCTCATTTGTAATCACTCCGAAAGGTTGTAACAATGGCGTATATCGCTGTATACCCAGCTGTAGAAACCATAGATAAAGACCAAAGAACTCAGCACCAGACTCAGATGGGAAAGAATACAGTCTACTACATTATGTTTCGATTTATAATTATTGAATGCTCTATTCAATTAGTCAGAGAGCTCACGAATAACTTCACTCCATTCTTACTATCAACCAATAACGAACTACTATCATGCTCAGTCTCACCGCCCTGAAACTTGGACAGAGCATCTTCGGGAGTCTCACCTTTCTTGCTATTGTAGACAATAATACCATTCTCATGAGCATCTCTCCTTTCATCGAGCCATAGACCCCAGGCCATGAAATGTTACCGGCAAAACATGCAGTCCCAGTGAACTCCTTGTGGAACTTTGGAGAGTCGACAGTTGGGAACAAATGCTTGGAGACCAAAGCATTGGACTGCTGCGCTATAGTATAGGATAAGCCCACTTAATCTCCTTCAAATTACCATCTTTACGTAGAATATCACTGTGTAATGGGTAGAATCCTGAACTCTGGGACCAACTCCAAAACTCAAAGAAATAAGCAAAATATTTCACCTTCTCAGGGACATACTACACTGCAAGAATCGCATTACCAGTGATGTTCATGGTTTGAGAGAAACAAATCATTACGAATCTCTTTCGAGTGATATCTGCACAGAAACAGACAATGATGATGTACAGGATACCCAAAGCCGCAGGGATGGCTGTCAGTTTGATTGACTCGACTAATTGAGTAGCAATCTAGTGATTTCAACCATAGCGCAAATGAACCCACTGTGACAGAGTAGAGTTAAAGCCACCAATGTTAGCTAGCGTAAAGATCCAGAAGTGCCAGTTCGTAAATATCTTCTTCCAAGTCTTCTTATCCAAGAAGTTTCTTGGGTCACCGTATTCATCTAGACCTGTGAGCCTCATTCTCTTCCTTGCCAGCTTAATTTCATCATCTGTTAACCAGATTGAAAATACTTAAATGGGGTACCTGGAAGTGAAAATAGTGTAATCAGAGAGACGGTGTTTGAAATTGCGCCATCAATGACAAAGATCCATCTCCAATCAGAAATCCCATGGACATCATTCAAGGTATCATAGATTTGACCTTGCAATAGACCACAGTTGCCAAGAAACATACCAAAATAGAAGAATCCAGCCCGGTATACCAATTAGCGAACGAATGGTGGATAATTGGGAAATAAGCAGCCTCAAAGGCACCAACGAAGAATCGGTAGGCTTTCAAACTCTCTAGGATTGGGCAGTGGCAGTGATGAAAGTGAAGAAGGTCTAGCCCAGCTCACCACCGAATAGTAAGTATGCCGGGCTGATACTTGGCAAGATGTATAAGTATGGCAAGACAAAGATGGTGGCACCGACAAGAAAGATGACCTGCGTATCGATCAGATCGTTGCCTTTCATTCCAATATCTTCTTTCATACCAGAAATGTAAGCATTGTTTAGATTAGCCTCCAGTGACTTCACCCAGTAGCCAATAAAGGCACACAAAGCCACCAGGACATCCAACTTCCACAAGAGCCTCTTCTCTTTGGCAGGCGTATCCTTTTCAAACCATCTCCACCACTCGTGACGAGATGAATCTTCCTTTGTGTAACGGCACTCGAATTCATCAAAGAACTTCCACCATGAGCGATTGGCCTCGTCCCTGTACTCCTTCACCTGGATGGTGGAGCTGATGGACGAGGTGTTTAGCTCTTTGAGGTACGCAAGTTCTTCTTCAGTCTCGTAGACATGGCACAACTGCGGGATAAGCTAAGGTAGTTTGGGAGTCATCTTTGCTATAATGGGTATCAACTCTTGGAAAGAGTTTGTGACCGTGGAACTGAATTTGTTTTTTTATAAGAGAGATACATTGATAATTTTACGAAATGCCACAATTTGCGATTGCATGATCAGTGATGGGTATAGCACACCTACACGGAAATGAGATCGAATAAGAAATGGCTAGCCTTCATAAAGAGCAAAGTTTTGGAATGGAGTTCAGGCTGCCCAGCTAAATGGTATGGAAGTCTTGTCAATCTTCGCCATCAAACGCTTGACACATTTTTGACATATGTGGGCTTAGTAGGGGCCTAGGCAGGAAACTCCGTCCTAGGCAGGAAAGTCCGCTTTCTAGGCGGGAAATATTCCCGCTTCGGAATCTTTTCGTAAACTTCTCCGGAGATTTCCACATAAACATTTCCGTAATACGTAAAAAAACCGCTTTCCGAACTACTTTTAATTTTAGAAAATAGGAGTTGATGTGAAGATTGTGAAAAGGCTATATTCTTACTTTAAAAGTGCGATTTAGATCCTACTAAGCTTAATAGGTGATAAGTTTTCGTTGTTTCATTGAGACTCGAGGTGGATTCCAAGTGATTTGTCCCATGAGAGCCGACTTGAGGACCCTGAAACACCGGTGATGCGCAAATTACGAACGATTCACCGAGAGCGCTGCGAAAAAACGCAGAGTTCCCGATTTGTAAACATAAGGCTTTGACTGCTCTAGGTACTTGCTCCTCTGAGCTGAGTACCCATTGTTAAGTCCAAACGCTCATCATCACGGGTTTCTGTGGCGAACGGAAAATCTTTGGAAATGACGCGTGATGACGGGATTCGAAATAAGTCGGAGAGTTTTGGTACAAAATCTGCATTTCCACCTTCACTTTGACAACGAGAAAATTACAGTAGATGTGAAGAGCACTGATTTAGCATAAGTGCACTTAGAGCCTAGATTTCCACTATATAGCTAACTTCAATCCTATCTTTGTCATCAAACCTTTCAATGTTTCGGAGTATTTTATTCGTCCGAGAACGATGAGCAGAGCCAATGTGAGCCGCTAAGAATGCGTGTGTTAAAGGTACCTTCCAAGTCTACACCTTTAATGAAGA
Source organism: Taiozyma sp. yHQL14 (assembly GCA_030561705.1). Classification (NCBI taxonomy): domain Eukaryota; kingdom Fungi; phylum Ascomycota; class Saccharomycetes; order Phaffomycetales; family Wickerhamomycetaceae; genus Taiozyma; species Taiozyma sp. yHQL14. The sequence continues at coordinate 15,374 of JAKTXY010002091.1, read as the reverse complement.
AAAATACTATAATGAGAGCTAAAAACACTGAGTAAGACGAGTACTTTAAGTTTCAAAGTAGGCTATTCGACGTATAAATTGACAAACTCATCGACGTCCAAGTTTTCCAAGTCACCATAGGTCTTGTCCAAGATACCTTTAACTCTCTTGCTGTCGTTGAAGTGTTCGTTCAGGTGACGTTCGTATTTTTGCAACAACACAGGTTTACCTTCCTCTCTTCTCTTTCTGTGACCAATTGGGAACTCCACGACAACTTCATCCAATTGGGTTCCATCATTCAGCTCGATTTGGATTGCGTTACCGATGTATCTCTTGTCAGCGTCCAAGTAGTCGATACTAAACTGCTTATCCTCGACAACTTCCATCTTTTCTCTTAGGGAGTCAATGGCTGGGTTAGAGGCAACTGAGTCACTGTAATCATCAGCGGTCAAACGGCCGTGAATCAATGGGATGGCAACCATGTATTGGATGCAGTGGTCACGGTCAGCGTAATTGTACAATGGACCTTTCTTGTCAATGATTCTGGTGGCAGCTTCTTGGGTTCTGATGGTGACCTTTTTGATATCCTCATGAGTCTTGCCCAATTCCTTCAACTTGTTGAAGTTGGTCAAAGCGGCCTCAACGGCGGTTTGCGCGTGGAATTCAGCAGGGAAAGAGATCTTGAACAGAACGTTCTCCATCACATAGGAGCCGTAACCTCTTTGGAACTTGAATGGCTTACCTTTAAACAAGACATCGTAGAAACCCCAGGTTTTAGCAGTTAAGACAGATGGTAAACCTGGCTCACCATTCTTCACCAAGTAGGCCAAGTTCACAGCACGGGAAACAGCGTCACCAGCGGCCCAGGATTTTCTAGAACCAGTATTTGGCGCGTGTCTATAGGTTCTCAAACTCTGACCATCAACAAAAGCCTGTGATAGCGCATCAATGGTTTGTTCTTCAGATAGACCCAACAACTTAGAGACGACGGCAGTAGTGGCAACTTTCACTAGAACGACGTGATCCAAACCAACACGGTTGTAACTGTTCTCCAGAGCAAGCACACCTTGGATCTCATGGGCCTTAATCATGGCTTCTAGAACATCTTTGACTTTGAAAGGTTCACGGCCCTCGGCTTTAGCCAGTCTTGACAAGTGGTCAGTCACAGCAAGGATACCACCCAAGTTGTCTGATGGGTGCCCCCATTCAGCAGCTAACCAACAATCGTTATAATCCAACCATCTGATCAGAGTACCAATACTCCAGGCACCACGGATTGGGTCAACTTGGTGAGAAGTACCAATGACCTTTGTACCATTAGGAACAACAGTACCAGGGACGACAGGTCCAATAATTCTCTTTGGCTGATCATATTTCAACGCAGCTAGACCACAGCCAACAGTATCCAACAAACATAGTTTAGCAGTGTCATATGCCAATTTGGAGTCGATGTCGTAATGGTGGACATAGGAAGCGATGTCCTTTAGGACTTTGTCTGCCTCAGGACGCGTGTTTTCGGTGATGATAGCGGACATTCTTCTCAGACTGGTGGAGAACGATCTAGTGAGTCTGGACATTGTTGTTGGTAAAGAATTAGAATTCATCGAGACCTGAGAAATCAGACCCAAGTTATATAGGGCCACAGTTATGCCCCACAAGGGGTCCGAGAACGGAGTTGTTCTTTCCAGTTGATCTTTTTTAAGGAATTGACGCATCTCCTCTGGGGTAAGGTTTCCTTTTATTTGGCCGAGAAGTAGTGGCAGAAATGACAGGGATTCCTTTGATCCAATAGTTATTTGCTACAGTAAAGTGATCATAAAACTCTGTTTTTTTGGGCTAGCTAATGGCGGAAACGTACGGTTCTTATTTGATATAGCTCAACAAACTTTCTAGTGTCTCGCTCTGTGGTCTCTCAATTGGCAGACCCAATGCTCTGTCCCAGATCAACTGGCTCAGTGGACCAAGCGCTCTCGAAGCACCAAAGATTACAGTGTAGAACAATGTCTCTCTCAAACCATAGTGGTAGAACAATACACCAGAACTGGAATCGACGTTTGGATAAGGGTTCTTTGTCTTACCATGCTTGATCAACACAGGTGGGGCAATATGGCTCAACTTCTCAACAATTTGGAAGTATTCATCCTTGGCAAACTCATCCGAGCGTTCTTGTGCAAAACGTAGCATAGCAGTGAAACGTGGGTCCGCTTGACGTAGAACACCATGACCATAACCTGGGATGACACGTTTAGAGTTCAAGATGGACCACAAGTACTCTTCGATACCAGCGTCGGTCAATTCGGCTTTGGAGTGTAACTCTTCAATGAAACGGACAACTTCTTGAGCTGCAAGACCATGTAACGGACCAGCTAGACCTTGGATACCGGCGCTGTATGATAAGAATGGATCAGACAAGGCAGAACCGACAAGATGCGTTGCGTGCGATGAAACATTACCGCCTTCATGATCACCGTGAAGGGCACAATATAGTCTGACCAAATTCACAAAGTCATTGGATTGGGATTCATTCAAGCCCTGGATGTTGGTTGAAGTTGTAGTGAAACCTAGCAATTGGGATAAGTTGTAACTCCAATCTTTATTGTAGTCTATTTCACCTAATGTCTTGCCACCGTGGTAGGTGTTGCTATAGATCTTCCCGATCAAAGCAGGTAATTTAGAGATTAGATTCAAGGAGTCATGGAAGGCAGGTTCCCAGTATTCATCCTTTCTTAACCCATCGGCGTACTTCTTAGCAAATTCACTCTCATTGTTCAATGTGCTGATACCGATACTCAATTGCGTCATTGGGTGTAGCGTGGATGGTAAGGAGTCAAGAACTTTCACAGCATAATCAGGCAGAGCTGCATTTGCAACTAATTCCTTACTGAACTCAGCAACCTGTTGCTCACTAGGAACTTCCCCTGTCAACAAAAACCAAAACATGGACTCAGGAAGGATTTCACCATTGGAAGGCAGCTCGGCCTGAACCTGCTCGATGGTCTTGCCATGGAACGTGACACCTTTGTTGGGATCAACCTTTGATGATTGCCACAGTAGGGAATTATAACCTCTCATACCACCAACGGTGCCGCCGATAGTGAGATCACCGATCTTGACATTGGCGTTCTTCTTCAGGTGGGCATAGACCTGTCTTGTCTCTGGGATCTTGGTTTTGAGGGTCTCTTTGAGCCCTGTGTAGCCTGTGGAGTAGAATCTTCTTCTTAGCATTGTTCCTTGTTGTCCTTTTCATGTGGAATGTACCAATTTCTGAAGAACCACGTCCTTTTTTATAGCATCTACTCCACTCCTGTCCCACTTCCGCTTTTAGATATTATCGTTTACTCCACAAAAGGTCGATACATGGCCAAGTTGGGCTAAAGGAACAGTAAAGTGGTGCAAGGAGAGTGACTAGACAAAACGTGAAAATTATTCAGACAGGACCCGATCACCGATCTTTTTCCAGTGCTGTACGGAGTGATCTCGGTATTGCTTGCTTGGCTTCCCTTCGGTTAAGCTAGCCGGAGCTAACCCCAGATTATTTCCCTGGTAGAGACACATATCTTTCTTGACACAAAAAAGAAAGACGACGAGAGTGTGTGCTATGGTGAACATGGTGAACATTAAACCTCGATTCTTCATTTTTAAAACAAGAACTTAACTTTTCATATCTAGAAGTGTAATGTACTTCATGCCTCTTAAAATTCAGTGGGAACTATTGGGCACATTAGTTTACATAGAAGCTGGTGGAATTGGACAGTTTCTTTCTAAACTACTGATTTGTCCACACACACACTCTCCTACTAGTTTATTAACTTTCTAGAATAACTATATACTCTCTTTTTACAATATATAATGGGGTTCAAAACATATCTCGAGAAATGACCGTCGTGATTAAGGCTAAAATCGTCCCAATCCCAAACATCAGTAAACTTCCATCCAATAAACTGAAGCCCGCAGATACAGCTAATAGTCCAGAATCACAGGCATTGATACCAGAAACTAACTTGGAGGCGCTTAATTGTAATCCAGCGGTAGCTATAATCTTAATGAGTGTCACCCCAAGTATTGCTGGAATTACCACCTTTCCATTGCAACCTTCGAGTCCTTCAATTAACATCCCTACGGTGAACACCGTGACAGGGAAAAACCCAAAGACAACCATGATAAAAATTAAAGATTCAAACAACATAACTGGCCTGAAAAGGTTCTCGAGAGTCTTTGTGGGAATATTAATCCTCAAAGTGCTTCGGATAAAATATAGCTTTGCCCCCTCCCAATCCCAGGCCAATTTTCGGATCTCAGCTTCATCAAGAGTTGTCATAGTAGTCAGGTATGTTTCATTGACAAAGTAGCTGCTATATTCATCATAGTAATTCCCAAGGCAACGCCTGATAGTACCACGACTGCCTTCCCTTAATCCGTGTTTCTTCCTGTTGTCAGAATAACACAAGGAACCAAAGTAGCTGTTTTCCAAGTAGTCCTGAACTTCGAAAACTCCCGCCAAATTGAATTCTGGATTAGTATCTGAGGAGTCAACAATTGCTTGTAGTAATTGCCTAGTGCTATTCAATACGTTTTGAGCTTGCTCATATTGAGCAGAACTAATCCGATTTTTCATCTGATCCCCAGAGCGCCTAATTTTAACTCCTCCTAAAACGTCATCAATAGTGCTGCCTTTGGTGATTATGGTAAATGAAGGAACACGAATAATTAAAGCAGAAAAATCTATACCTGCTGAAACCAAAAAAGAAAACACACATAGAAGCTTTAGAGTCAAAGTTGCTGGAATTACCATGATTATGGGCTCAAGCTTGACAAAAGGTCTTACTGATAAAGGACAACCCAAGTATCTTTATAAAGTCGAAGAAAGAGAGTTTGAATTTAGGGAAGGAAAAACCGAGAACTTTATACCACTCTCATAACCTAAACTTCTCAGATTTAAATATCAGCTCAAGTGTTACTATATATACTGTTAGTTACTCATGAACTGGTAACCCAGACAGAAAACTCTATCAATGACGTTCAATTTCAACAGTTCAATATGAAAAAGATTCCCAGATACTCAAAAGTTAGTGAGAATATGTCTGGCATTGACTAAGACCTAATAGGCGGCAGTGGCTTGACTGACCAAGGGGGAAACAATATGTTTAAATCCCTCTTCAAATACAGCCTGTTCATTCGCAGTGAAAGTATCATCTCCTTCTTTGATGACTCCTGATAGGCCGTCCGTCGATAGTTAGAATCGTAGAGTTGAAGTCAAATTGGGCTCATTAGCAACGAGACAAATTATTTGACTGTTAACAGGCTGGGTACGTCTAGAATCACAGGTTGTTCAACTCTACGGTAAAGAAAAACCATTATCTTACCAAGTAATAGATACATTAGATTTGGACTTTACAGTCTCAGCGTTCTCATTCTTCACTGAGTTTCTTATACTTTGTTTCCTAAGTGCTGAATCAACAACTCATTGAGTTAAATGATTGCTGCCATTTTGTAACGGGCAAATTTGACACAAATTAAACAAATTCCGACCAGCTTCCCTCGGATGATTTCCAGATATTTGAGAGTGGCGATTTCGAAAACAGTCACAGAGACAGAATCCATCTCAAACTTTGAGATTACAGGACAGTCCAAGAGTCAATTGTACCAGGAAATCACACAATGTCTACTCTTGAAGAGTTATCCAACCAACCAGAAGAACAGGATGAAGGTCTTGATCAAGAAATCTTGAATTCCACCACTGATGATATAAACCAACGTTCCAGGCTATTGGAGAACGACATAAAAGTGATGAGATCAGAATTACAAAGATTAAGCCACGACAAGCAGGTGATGCTTGAGAAGATCAAAGACAACAAGGAGAAGATTGATAACAATAAGCAACTGCCATATCTTGTCGGTAATATTGTTGAGTTGTTAGACGTTGAAGCTGAGGAAGAAGCTGGGAAGCAAGGTGCCAATATAGATCTAGACGCTCAAAGAGTCGGTAAATCTGCTGTTGTGAAGACTTCCACTAGGCAAACAGTGTTCTTACCGATGATTGGTTTAGTTGACCACGAAACATTAAAGCCGAACGACTTGGTTGGTGTCAACAAAGACTCATACTTAGTATTAGATACATTACCTGCTGAATATGATTCAAGAGTGAAAACTATGGAAGTTGACGAAAAACCACAAGAAACATACTCAGACATTGGTGGTCTGGATAAGCAGATTGAAGAACTAGTGGAAGCTATTGTGCTACCTATGAAACAAGCTGAAAAGTTCAAGAAATTAGGGATTAAAGCTCCAAAGGGTGCATTGATGTATGGCCCACCAGGTACTGGTAAGACTTTACTAGCACGTGCCTGTGCTGCTCAATCTGAAGCTACCTTTTTGAAATTGGCTGCTCCACAATTAGTTCAAATGTTCATCGGTGATGGTGCTAAGTTAATTCGTGACGCCTTTGCCCTAGCCAAGGAGAAGGCACCAACTATCATCTTCATTGATGAATTAGATGCCATTGGTACCAAGAGATTTGACTCTGACAAATCAGGTGATAGAGAAGTTCAGAGAACTATGTTGGAATTACTAAATCAATTGGACGGTTTCGGTTCAGATGACCGTGTCAAAGTCCTAGCAGCCACTAACAGAGTTGATGTTTTAGATCCTGCATTGTTAAGATCTGGTAGATTGGATAGAAAGATCGAATTTCCTTTACCATCCGAAGAAGCTCGTGCCTCAATTTTACAAATTCATTCGAGAAAGATGACTGTTGACGGTTCCATCAACTGGCAAGAATTGGCAAGATCCACTGATGAATTCAACGGTGCCCAACTGAAGGCTGTCGTTGTTGAGGCAGGTATGATTGCTCTAAGAAATGGTCAATCTAGCGTCAAACATGAAGACTTCATTGAAGCCATTGGTGAAGTGCAAGCTAGAAAGTCTAAATCTGTTTCATTTTACGCATGAGAAATTCCTACATTACCTTACTTACATTTGAAATTGTAGTTCATTAAGCTTAATCATAGTAAAAGATCTCACCATTGACACCAGTAGCGACAACTTTACTCACTTCCAATTCGTTCCAAAGAACATGTGTAACTGGTTTGGGGTCAACTTTCAACTTTTTCACCAATTTACAAGTCTTCCAGTCCCAAACACACAAATGACCACTAGAGTCACCACTGATTAAGTTCCTCCCATCAGGAGAGAAGTCAATGGATATACCATACCCTGCACAGTTATGACCAGTGAACAATTTCTTCTTGTTTGTTTTAAAACGATCCTTCGTACTGAAAACGAGGATAGTATTATCCATTGATTGAGCAGCGAAGTATTTCCCCGATGGATGGACTTTCAAATACGGCATGGAGTGCAAAGTTGAATCTGATATCAGTTTGATAGGAATATTAACGTTGATGTCCCAGACTCTGATTGTCTTGTCCTCCGAGGTACTAATGAATCTCTTGATATTCTGTTCCTGGCCAGTGATAAAGCACAGGTCGTTGATTGAACCCAAATGGTGGTCATAAGTTTGAAGTAATTCACCTTTCAAGTCATAATGCTCAATTTTGTGATTAGTCAACCCGACGAGGAACTCATTATCGTCCCAGATATTAAACTTGACGACATTCGGCACAGCTCTCAATTTGATCTTCCAAAGACACTCACCAGAAACAGTATCCCACAGCTTTACGTACTTGTCATAACTTGCACTTAAAAACTTACTACCATTTGAACTGAATGAGATATCCCTGATTGGCTTGTCATGACCAAAGTAGCCCCGTAGTAGTGCTTTCTGACCATAATTTGACCACAGGTATATCTTGGAGTCGTTACCGCATGACAGCAACAAGTGTTGTGATTTTGGAAATAGTGTGATCTTGGTAGTACCCTTTGGATGGCCCTTCCATTTGTGTATTTGCTTCTTTGGAGCGAAACATTCCTCTGGTGGCGATAGCTTCAAGTCTGTCGGTATATGCGTGTATGGACGTCCTTGGTAGTCCAGCTCATTTGCGCCATAGAATTCTGTAGACTCTTCAGGTTCAGCATCAGAGTCGCTTTCATCAGCAAAGATCACCCGATCTTCCTCTGATTTGCTACTCTCCTCTTGCTCCTCACCTTCTTCGTCACTAGAGTCTTTGTATCTAGCCCAAGGTCCTAGATAGGAAGAATCACCCTCCACAACGTCGGCCTTCCCCTTTTTCAGCCTTCTTTTTTTCAGTTGCTTGCTTTCATACTTCGTACTTCTCACATCGTCACCATCTCTCTTACCGTCATACTTCCTCTGTTGCTCAAACGTGTAGTCATCATAGTGTTGATTCTCCACTAAAGCTGCAGCGTTCCTAGTAGTCATCACGATTGGAGCAGTTTCCTGTGCTTTTGCAATCACCAAAGGAGCAGCATCAACTTTCACCAGACCTCGAACATCTTCTTCCTCTTCACTGGACGAGTATCCACTTATTAGACCCATTTGTTGACAGAGTGTGTATGACGTTATCTGTGTGTGCTTGAACAAAAACAGAAATTTTCCTGCCAAAAAAAAAATGTTGCGATGAGCTTCTTGAGTCTCGAACTTTAGCCAGAGCCTCATACAAATCACCTAAAATGTCCAAAAGAAGAATCGAAGACGAAGAAGAGTCAGACATCGACATCAGCTCAACCGATTCAGTGAGTTTTCTTCAGAAAAAAGTTCCCTAAAGCAAGACTAACGACAGCTAAAGGAAGCTTCAGATAACCAAGAACAAGAAGAAGAGGAAATTATCAACATCGATTTCGACTTCTTCGACATCAACAAAGACATCGACTTCCACGCCATCAAGAACTTGCTACGTCAACTGATCGGTGAAGATTCCAAAAAGCTGCCTTTGTCAGAATTAACGGAGCTGGCTCTAGAGGCTCCAACCACAACCATTAAGACCGATGGTAAGGAATCAGATCCATACGCTTTCTTGTCCCCAATAAACTTGAAAGAGATCAAGAACAACGAGTACGTTAAATACGTTCACAAGTCCAGCTCTGAACTGTCCAATTTACTGAACAAGATCTCCAACAAGAAAAATGCCTTGCTGTTGAGCGAGAGATTGATCAATATGCCCATCCAAGTCATCCCAGCCATTTACAAGATTGTCCTAGAGGAGATTGAGAAGACTGAGGGTAAACATTACGATCATTACTTGATCCCATCCAGAAAGTATGAAGTCAACGAAGAAACTGAGGACAACTCGAAAAAGAAGATCAGAACAACTGAAGTTGATTACTACCATCATGAAGATCAATTCTTAGAAGCCAATGCTAAATCTGTCATTTCGTTGCCAGCTAAGCGTGGTGTCATCCAAACTTTCATCGTTATCGACCATGATGGCCTGAACAAGACTATTGGTGAGCTAGAGGATGCGATTGCTCAATTCTTCTAGAGGGCTACCCAATGTTTAGATATAATGATAACTACGTTCACTGCTTGATCTTTAATTTTGTTATAGATAGTCTATAGAGGCCAAGGGTCCAACGCTAAGATTGAGCCGAATTGGGGAGTACTGTAGTTAAATATTTGCCATCTGAACCCTTCATGGTCTAACCAAATACTCAGAGGCTTGGTAATCTTCTTGTAATCAGAGTAATTGGATGTGGAAGGGACAACCAAGTAAACTGTCTTTGAATTCCTTGGATATTTGGTTCTGACTTCCTCAAGGTTGGTGTTCAATTGATCAATGGCATCGTTGAACTCTAGGCCGTGCATCTCGAACCAAGCTTCATCCTTTTGTGCCTCTGAGTACTCATAAAGCTCATCATCCGCGAGTTTGAGTTCATCGAACGACTTGTCTTCGAATTCATTGGCCTTCTCACTCATCTTTTTGGCCTTTTCCCCATTGTTGGTCTTCCAGGCATCAGTTGATTTTTGAGCATATCTCTTTCTGTTGTTTTCAAATTTGATGGCGCTGTTTCTATGCGCTAAATACTTCCTGAGGTGCGGGTCTGATGGATTCTCCCAGGGCACAGCAACAGGTTTCTTTATGGGTTTTGTAATTTGGATTGGGGAAGCCGAGATGCCTGGAGATGACACCACACCAGCTGGTGAAGAAGGAACAAATGAGGGAATCGACTTGAAGTCAAACTTCGGTATAGTGACACTTGAAGTAGTACTTGAGACGGAATTGAAGAGCCCTGAATTAGTATCAACCGAATCAGCTGTGCTTGGAGCAGTTGGGGTATCAAACTCATCAAGATTATGCTTGAACATACATGAATCGCCAGCAAGACAATTACCCTTCAGCCAGAAACTGCACACGCTATCTTCAACATTATGACTGAATTTGCAGTCAGATCTCAAACAGTGGCCGTTCTTTGCGTAGAAGGAGCAGACGATTTTGCGCTTGGAGTCTGCGTTGAAGAATCTATCTGGCTTGTTTATCACACTCGTGTTGTTAGCCTCTGGTCTATCACCTTGTTCAAACTTCTTGATTTGGTTCAAGATCAATGTGGATGCATCAATGACATTATAACCTGTGGATTTCAAAGCCTGTTCAACTCTTTGTCTGGAGACGGTACCACCAAACATCTTGAGTATACGGTCAATTGGAGAGATCTTTATGGGGTCAGAAGCGACCGCTTTATTACCATAGATCTCCATTTTCAAGTCCTCTGTCTTCCTCAGTAAATCCTGGTATTCTGATTCAAGTTTAGCTTGTTCACTTGTTGGTTTCTGATAAGTGCTCTTATTATGTCTGGCTCTTTCGTTTAAGGACTCCAACTCCAGGAACTGTTTCTCCAGTTTCAGTCTTCTCTCAAAAGAGGGAATATCAGCCTTCGAGACAACGTCTTCAACCTTCACAATCTGTGGCTTATTGGGTCTCTTCGAGGGGTCTTTGTGCCTCCACATGATGTCCATGATGGTCTTCTCTATCTGATCTGGAGTCGAGGACGGATACTTGCTCCTCACGAGCTCTTCTAGCCTGTCGACCTTGTCCTCCTCGAAGGTGTCGGGGTCATCCAAGATAGCATTGCAGCTGTCCTGGAAAGCGCACATGCCTAGGTGGTCTCTGTATATCTTTATATTTAACAGTTTGGAAACTGCCAGTTGATCATTTGATCTATAGATTATTGCCATATCCAGAAGGAGTTCGCGAACTTCCCGCGATTTTTTTTATTTTTTTTTCGTTGGCAAAAAACCACAAACAAAACAAGGGCCCGCCGGGAGTTCAGAACGTGGAAAACCTCTAATTTGACTGATCTGTCTCTCAGGAACGCGCGCTTTCCTAGGTTCATTTGACTGCTTCTACCACTGTTCGTTGCACACGCGCTTTCCCCGTCGTCCTAGCTGCTCTGGCTGATATTTTCCGCGCTGTTTTGCATTTTCAGGCCGTCATTTTTGAGGAAAAGCGAGAAGAGTAACAGATAGGCCCACACTAAGAGGACAATGAGCGCCAACTTGGACGGGATACGCCAGGAGGCGGTGCAGAAGAGAAGAGGAGATCTGCAATTGGCCCTTGAGAGCCGCAAGCGGAAGCTCTCGGAGCTCTACGCCGTGTCCAACTTGACAAGAATACGCACTGTCAACAATGACGAGGCATTGAAAGAGGTGAAGGACTCACTGTCGTCATTTATACAGAGGAACGACTTATCTAATGGCAAGAGATTCAACATCCAGTCGCTGCCTGTCTTTGAGGATGAACCAATCATTCATGAGGTGCCGCCTTCACAATCAACATCTGAAGAGTCAAACTCGAAAGGGCTCGAACATTTAAATTCTTCTCAATCACAACAGGGAACATCACAAGACTCCACAAACTCTTCTACCATCAACACAAGCCATACAGAGGGATCTGATTCCGAAGCCAAGGCACAATCGCTACAGAATAAGAGGATCCCATTGCAAAATGTGCCCAAATCTGGGGAAAAAATTGACACAATTACATCATCCACCACTGAACAGCTCAAATCACTACAGTCACAAAATAAAAACCAAGAGATGATAGAGAACAGTGAGAATTCCGGCAAAGATCCATCACAATTACAGTCACAAGCGATCACACAAACACCGTCCATGGGATCGCAACATTTAGAGCAACTTCCGTCAAACTTACCAAACTCACACAAGAGGAAGGTCCCAGAAGGTTATTTATCACTTTACGATGCTGACAATAAAGAAGCCGTTGAAACGCTCGTGCTAGTGCTGAAAGAATCGTTGCCACCAAAAGTTGTTGAATCGACTCCACTTGCAGAACTTTATTACTTGGCCCAAACGCTTCCCTTGGTGAAGCTAATGCCTGCTACTCACAAAGTTGTCACATCCACAATGTTTGAAAGTGCTCTGACAGAGGGTAAGATCAATGTTGTTCACTCAAGAATTGAGGAGTTGAAGAGACAAGGTAAATGGAGTTTGAGGCAACCATCCAGGTTTGTTGATCCAATTAAGCATAATAAGAGAACCCATTGGGATAACTTATTATCAGAGATGAGTTGGATGGCCATTGACTTTAAGGAAGAGAGAAAGTTAAAGATAGCCACATGCGCCTTTATTGCACAGTGCGTTGCTGATTATTGGCACTACGGTAAAGTTTGTTGCGTCAAAAGAAAGCCAATCGTTTACTTGGAGCAACCTTTAGAGACAACAGAACCTGTCCCTCCTGTTGATGGAGATGTGGTCATGGAAGATGCCAACGAAAAACCAACTGATGAACAGAGGAATGGTCAATCTGAAGAACTAGTTGCTGACGAGAAGGACTCCATCGATATCTCCAAGTTGCTTGCGAGACCAAACCCAAGTGACGAAATCATCCCACCAAGCCTACCCGATGTATCAGCTGAAGATTACAAAAGAATAAAGGAATTGAAAGATGTATCTGCATTTAAGCTGTTAATTGATTCAAACGATCTAAGCCACAGCGATAAGACTCTTCTTGACCATATGCCAACATTCTCAAGTTTCCAGGAATTTGACGAAACATTCTCAGAGTCGCCATTGGTGCCTGTCTCAAAGTCATTAGTGCCAGTTGGAGATGACAATTGGTACAATTTGCATTTCAAACAATTGTTGGACGAGAAAGATGTCATTCCAGACCAGCAGAAAGGTTTGTTCGGGTTCTTATCTCAAAAGAAGATCAGTACATCAATCAAACCACCACAACCACCAAATTTGAAATACCTGGATCTGAGAACTCCAACTATCTGGTTACCTGAAGATGATCAGGACTTAATTGAATACGTCAACCAGTTCTCATTCAACTGGGGTGTTGTTTCTGCTCACCTGTCTAAGAGACCATCAAGAAGTTATTCATCCAACATTGAAAGGAGAACCCCATGGCAATGTTTTGAAAGATACATCCAATTGAACGACACATTCCAGATCAACGATATGAGAGGCCAGAACACAATGAGTGCTATGAAATGGCTAGAACATGCTCACAACATCCAAGCAACTACCAAGAGAAGAATTTCACCTCTCGGTGTTGGAATTGAATCTATTCAACGTGGCCATAAACGTTTGAGATGGGCGAGTATGTTTGAAGCTATCAGAAAATGTATGAGAAAGAGGGAGAGTGTTACGAGGCCTAATAACAACCAAGTTCGAAGAGGTCTTGATGACAAGAAGATTGTTGCTCCAACACCTGCAGAACTATCTAAATTGAAGTATGAGAGGGATAAGGCTATTCAAGAGGCTTACTTGCAGAATCCTGGCAACGGTTTCAGAGGTAGACCAGGTACTAATGGGGCGACTGGTAGAGCCAACTCTAATCAAGCTCGTGCATCTTCTCAAACACCTGGTACTGGTAATTCTCAAAATGGCGGAGCTGGTGCACCTTCAAATGTAACTCCAGGTGTTCAAGCTGCAAGATTTGATAACGTTGCTGCTGGTGCGCAGAATGTTCAGCAACAGATTCAACAACAATCACGTCCTGTTACTGGTCAGGCTCCAAAATTGGCGGGTCCAAATGGTCAACCTTACACTCCTGAACAACTGCAACAACTGATGCAAATGAGACAAAGAAAACTTCTACAACAGCAACAGCAGCAACAACAGCAACAACAGCAACAACAGGAACTGACCCAGGGCAACTCTACCCAGAACTCACCATCTCCGAATTCTGGTAAGACTGCTCTTGTTCAAGGTGTTGGTAATTCTCAAGGTGTTAACCAAAGCACCACCTCAAGATCAAACAGTAACACTAGTGCTGTTTCCCAAACTACTAGCCCTGTTGTTTCTCAATCTCAACCAGTTAATAATCAATCAGCCGGTCAAACAGGCAACAATGGTCGTAAACTGGCTTTCATTCCAGCGCATGTTTCAGCTATCATCAGTCAAATTCAGTCACAGAATCCAAATATGTCTAAACAAGAGGTTACAAAGATTGCTGCTCAATATCTGGCCACACTGCAAGCTAAACAGAACACTCAAGGCCGTAATAGCAATGGAGGTTCACCACAAGTTGCTCCTGCCACTCCAAGTACCAAAGCTACTCCTGTTCCTACTCCTCAACAAATCTTGCAACAATCAGCTTCGGCGTCTCCCTCTTCAGTTGCTAACAGAGTTGTGCCAAAAGTGGAAGGTTTTCCTCCATTGTCACAGAATGGTGTTGTCCTGACTAGTCAACAACGTCAACAGCTGGAAATGCTGAGAACTATCCAAGAACAAGAACAGAAGAAGAGACAAGAGGCCAGCAATGGATCTCCATCAGTTGGTCCAAAGGACAAATGATGATGTATACACTATGTTAATGATGAACAATTTTATGAAATCTATTAATCGATTGTCGTCTACAGCGTATTAGTTCTCTGAACCAAAAAAAATAACATTATCATTAATATACACACGTCCAAATATGATCTCTTTTAACGTTTCCCAGTTTTCAATTGTAAAGCTCTCACTTGATCGTCTAGGGCTTTCACTTTCTGTTGAATTTCATCTAGATCAGCATTCAATCTATTTCTTTCATTAACGATGTTTTGTTCCCATTGTCTAAATCTCTGTTCTTCAGCCTTGACTTGATCAGTGAAGAATTTCTTTAGTGCATTTTCCTCTTCTTTAAATTTAGGATTGTGTAATTTTCTAGATGTAGTAATACCACCAACTTCGTTCCCTTCACCTTGCTCCAATCTTAAGGTTCTATATGTTTCATAATGTAATTCTTCAGTTGATAATATCAAGTCTAGTAGATTAGTTCTCAATAGTAAAGATCTCAATTTTCTAAAATCTGAGTGTTGTTCATTTTCAACTTCAGCAATACCCCATGGATATTTACGACCTCTGACCAAAGTACCAGTACCGTTATCATATTCGTATTCAGAGCCAATGATGGCAAAAGGCATGCTTTCAATCAATTGCTTAGCGTGGTCTGCACTTGCTTGATCATTAAGTTCAATTGGAGGAGTGTAAATTCTGATTTCCTGGGCTTCAATAACGGCTCTGATTCTTTGTT
>JAKTXY010002090.1:0-18455 GCA_030561705.1 Taiozyma sp. yHQL14 | reverse complement strand
ATCATGGGTAAAAAAGATAAACAATCCCAAAAGAAACAAAGAGCCAACGGTCAATTGCAAGAATTTGAAGAACTTGAATCCTTTGAGCAGTTCCTGCGTGACGAAAAGGAAGACAATGAGTTCAGCGATGTGCATGCTCATTTGCAGTATATCCCACCATTTGTAATGCATGAAAGTCATAACGATGTGGAGAAAATCAAGGGCAGTCAAAACAGAAAGAACAAGAAGTTCGTGAGACATTTACACCAACATGTCGAAAAGCATTTGCTACCTGAAATCAAGAAATCATCGGGCTTAGATTTAGATCTTGGTAAAGGTCAAAAGGTGGAAGATTTTGACACGATAACGTGGAAATACGTTGACGAAGGTCACCATGATAATGTTAACGATTTCAAGGTTGAAGTTACAGTGAAGTGTAACTCCGATGGTGCTGCTGTTGACGTCATGTACAACACTATACAGATATGAAGTCCTATACATGGTATTGAATGAATAATGATCATAAATCTGCTTTTCAATGTGATTTTCTAGACAAACTCTTCCAGCTTAATCTCTTGCTCTTCTTCTCTAAGCTCTTCATTGGTCTTTACTTTATAGCTCAAGATCAATGCAGGAATGGTTGCTAAACCACCAAACCTAAACACCCAACCAAGACTTCCATCGAGTTGAGAACCATCATTGTCCTTATTTGAAAGATATCTGAACAAAACGCTACTTAATAAAGAGCTAATAACTTGTGGTGCAGCGACAAAGAAATTGTGGAGACCCAGTATTATCCCTGATTCATGCTCATAAGCTTCATATTTATCAACAGCAGCATAGTTTAGGCCAAGAGGATTTGTAGCTCTTCTTCTCTGTATTCCAGCCTTTATCTCCTTGATTCTAGATATCTCTTCTGATATCAAAACGAACGGTGACCATAGGGCGTTACCCCAAGTAATCCCCAGGACTGCAAACAAAAAGATTGCTGCAGTAGAAGAGCGAATAAAGAAAGTTGAAAACATGCAAACCATAAACAGAATGTGTGATAGATACCAAGAGTTTCTGACTGTTAACCACCAGAAAAACTTCAGCCTACACTTTTCAATCAATCTACCAATAGATTTTGAACCCAGAAAGTCTGGTTCTTCTGGTTTGGCCTCGTTGTAAAATGGTTGAACCAATAACGGCAAAAGAAGATCCACCAGGAACGAAGTCACAGAGTTTAGTAATAACGCAGTGGCACCTCTCCTAGTAGCAGCATCTTGTAAAGAAAATGATTCGCTGGGAGTCAATGGTGGTAAAGTTGGATCACGATGTTGGAAAAACTCATATTTGTATATTTCCCCAACATAGGTGGTTGTGTAGAACAGCATTGGGAAATATCCAACCCAAGCAAAGAATTCGGCCAGACAAACCAGTTTTGTTTGAAGAGAGAGACTCGTCATGCTATGTCTTGTTTGTTTGAGCAGTGATTCCATTACGCCCAAGACACCAGTAGGATTCTCAAGTCCTAATTGCCGCAACCTCTTTGCACTTCTCTTTCTTTCAGCTTTTATCACGACATCAGTAGTAGGGTCCCTTTCTTGAATGCGCAACAGCGAACAGGCACATACTGATATGAGTACCATACTAGCAATTGCAGCCAATATTTTGAACTGTGAAGTCCCTAAAAACGGCAAAACCTTTGTCAGCTTGATTGAGCCTAAGAAGTAACCAATGATGTTGAATCCACCAATCAACACTGCAGCCATCCCGTTTGCCAGCTGTTGCTGGTTTGAAGAAACATTATCCACAATGTAGGCTCTTGAAGCAGCCTGGATTGCGCTGATCGAAAAGTCCAACATGTAAACTCCCATGGCAGCAAATGGTCTTGTAGTTCTTTTGATGATATCCAAATCGGTTCCCTTTGCATAGAAGATTGAAACCAAATCGACAGAATAGCTCAAATATAACAATGAGAAACAAGTTGCTAGGCAACCACCAATGATGAAGGGCTTTCTTCTACCGGATCTGTTTGTTGAATTGTCACTGAGGATACCTATTATAGGCTGACCTAAGGAGCCACTCAAGGGGCCAGCAATCCATATGAGTGCCAATGCATCCTTTGGAATGCCTAATGACAACAAGAAAGGTGTCCCTTCAGAAAACTCTGTACACCACGATAGCTGAAGGCCCCCAATGATAATGGCAAGAACGAAAATGTATGAAAGACTTCTGTGAGGATTGATGGAGTTTGAGATTTCCGTAAGCGACACGTTACTACTCGCTGATGACACCGGTCTGGACTGCGTGGAGGTCTCTGAATGATCTTGCTGACCTTCTGCACTTTCCAGCAGCAGGCTGTGATGTTCCTCTTCTCGACTCATCTTGTGGAACTGCTTTGATTCAAGTTCTGGTGTTTTCTCGAGCGATCTTTTCTTGCGGTAGTTTTACCAGTTTTACCCCATTTCTGTGGCATATATAACGCGTTCGCGACCTATTAATTTTGACTGACGCGTGTGTAATCCAATCTTTGAATTCACAAACCATCAGAAACAGGTAACGTCGAAGGGGTATTCTCTCCAAAGTTCATGGGGTTATGAAACGGAAATTTGTTGCAGAAGATTTGGAAAGCTTTGAGGCTAGCCTTCTGAACGAAAAAAGGCATCAGGAGAAGCTAATAACGACTGAAACACATCGTGAGTACTCATCCACCTGAATGGTACGAATACCTATTAACAAAGAAACCAAAGAGAGAACAGTGAGACTACTTATGGATGCTTCAATTAACATGAAGAGTTTTCCCAAGGTTGACACTGGGGAAGTGGGAGAAAAGGTCCACCAAGTCAGGCAGATATATCAAAAACCATTCTGGCCATCTTTGAACAATGGAAGGCCCATATAATCAATTTAAGGCAGGAACTTTTGCATTTCAAGGTTCATTGTGTTATTTTAGAGGTGTCTTCTGAAAAAGAGAGATGAAAGAATAGAGATGATTGGGATCTGTTTAATAAATCCCGATTACCCCATGTTAAGATGTTTAAGGAAGCGATTGGACGACTTTCAGGCCCTGAGGGTCATAGTATGGGTTCTCTAAAGCCTTTGGAGTCTTTTACTTACCAATTGATCTTTCGAATAGGATGTCTTCAGGAAATTCGTCTCATAGAAGATATCCTCACATGATCACCCTCAGAGTGGCAGATCTCCCAAACTTCAGAGTTTCTATTCAATTCTTAATATTGACTATTACCCTTTAGTGATTTTATAACTGAAAATCCAAATAGACATTATAGTCAGCTGCTTGATAGTGAAGTGGCCTTAGCTTATGTATAGTCTCTCGCTTCAAACTTCCCTTAGCCGAACAAATCTCGGAAACGATTTCACTTTGGGGAAAATACAAGTACAAGCGAGCGCGTGGCAAGCGGAGATAGTATAAGCGGGATTTCCAAGAGAGACACAAACCCTATAAAAACTGGCAATGACCTTTTTTTTGTTTGATTTGCCATAACAGTAGCCCCAGATAGACTTCAACATGTTGAGAAGAGGATCCACTACTGCTGTAAGAGTCAGCGCAAAAGCTGCCTCGTTCAGATCGCTAAGACTGATCCCACTATCCCTCAAACATGTCAGACTCCATCAGAACAGATCCGTTGCTCAACTCGCAATCCCACATATTCCAACTATTAAAAATGAGCATGTCAAAGCATTTGCCAAATCAGATTCTATTGACTGGGATCTTCTCAGAGCTTCTTTGCTCAAATTCTCCGACTCGAGTCTAGATATTCCTCTGGTCATCAACGGTGAAAAGATATATGCCAAAAGTTCAGAGAGATCAATTGAGGAGCAAATCAATCCAGCCAGAATTTCACAAAAACTTGCTTTTGTGACACAGGCCACGGAAGAAGATATCAAAGCTGCCATTGAGGCTTCCAAATCAGCCAAGAAAGACTGGCTAAACACACCATTTGTTGACAGAGCTGCCATCTTTTTGAAGGCCGCTGATTTGATCAGTACCAAATACCGTTATGATATGCTAGCAGCCACAATGTTGGGTCAAGGTAAGAATGTCTATCAAGCTGAAATTGATGCTGTTGCAGAGTTGATTGATTTCTTTAAATTCAATGTCAAATATGCTCAAGAATTATACAACTCCCAACCTGCCGAAACTAGTCCAGGTGTGTGGAACAGAGCTGAATACAGACCACTTGAAGGTTTTGTTTATGCTGTGACGCCATTCAACTTTACTGCGATTGCTGCCAACTTAGTCGGTGCTCCTGTCTTAATGGGTAACACAGTCGTCTGGAAACCATCCAAAACTGCGGCTTTATCTAATTACTTGCTTTACACTATCCTAGAGGAAGCTGGTTTGCCTAGAGGTGTTATCAACTTAGTTCCTGGTGAACCAAATCAAGTTACTGATACCGTTTTAAATGACTCTGAGTTCTCAGCTCTACATTTCACAGGCTCTACCAGAGTTTTCAAGAACTTGTACAAGAAGATTTCGGATAATGTTGCCCTTGATAAATACAGAGATTTCCCAAGAATTGTTGGTGAAACCGGTGGTAAGAATTTTCACGTTATTCATGGATCTGCCTCAACCTCCCATGCTGCTTTATCCACTGTTCGTGGTGCTTTCGAGTTCCAGGGCCAAAAATGCTCGGCTACCTCCAGGATCTACGTCGCTCAGTCAGTTTGGGAAGATTTCAAAATCACCCTTGTTGAAGCACTTTCATCAGTCCTGCCTATGAATACTTCGTCTCATGAAGGTCTGGGTGGCTTCATGGGTCCTGTAATTCACGAGGAGAGCTTTAATAAGATTACTTCTGCTATTGAACAGGCTAAAACAGACCCAGAACTCACAATCATTGCCGGTGGTAGATATGACAAGACCACCGGTTTCTTTATTGAACCTACAGTGGTTCAAACTACAAATCCAGATCATCCATTCTTGAAAACTGAATTCTTTGGGCCATTATTAACCGCTTATGTCTATGAAGATGCTGCCTACGAAAGCATCTTGGAGAAAGTTGACAGTACTAATGGCTATGGTTTGACGGGTTCAATATTTGCCAGGGATCGTCGCGCCGTTAGACTTGCCGAAGAGAAGCTACGCTACTCTGCAGGTAACTTCTATATAAATGATAAGTCTACTGGTGCCGTTGTTGGCCAACAATGGTTTGGTGGTGCTAGAGCTTCTGGTACTAATGATAAAGCTGGCTCTGGTAACATTCTATCCAGATTTGTTTCTGTCAGAAACATCAAGGAAAATTTTTATGAAATATCAGATTTCAAATACCCAAGCAATTACTAAAGATAGTTATTTCAATAGTTAAGGCTTTATATTTGTAGTTAAGCGGAAATTTATGGAAAAAGAAAGACGCTCATTGCACTTGTTACAAGTGCAAACCGCTAATATCAGAGTGTAACTGTCAGATGCCCTGGTTTGAATACAAATAAATCATTCTATTCTTGAAGAGTTGAAGATATTCAGAAACGAATTTTTGGAGGTTTATACGAACTGAGCTCTCTCCATTTATCAGCTACGTAATCACGATAAACTAATTCTTTCTTCGCAAATTCTAATTTCTTTATTAATATAGTTGTAAACAAAATGTTTATAGCTTTGCTATATGAGGACTTCCTTCACGGCTTCTTCACCTTTCGCCTTTCTGTTTTTTGATTTTACCATTTTTTCTGGAATTGGCTCACGACGAACAAAAGTTTCAGTTGAGCATTTGGATAATTTCAAGAACATTAGGATATACATAGCTTATCTCTAATAATAAAAACACCACCACAATCTCTTTAGAAGCACCAAAATGCAACAACAATGTTGTCAGTCTCAAATGAAAATCGATTTTGTCTTTATTTAATAAAAAGATAGACTTCTCTAACAAACAAGGACGATCCTATCTTTTTTGCTTTTCATGAGTGCCAATTTCTTCAATTTCCTGAACGTTCTTGGGAGCTTCACTTTCTCTCTAAAGAGTACCTTAGTACAACAATAGTATATGATGGGCCACGGGAATAGAATGTGATTATTTCGTTCATATAGTATTAAACCGGCCTTTAGAATGTGGTATCTATTTCAGGAACAAGGGAAGCGGCTCCATTGTGTGATTTCATACATAGAGAGACTTTACGCCTTATATTTTGCAACGCATTATATTCATAATATTGCTGAATTTTGCCAGTAGCTTAACCACAGTGGTACTATTATCTTTCGGAAATAAATAACCAACCTTTATCCTCGATAGTCCTACCCTAGCTTCCTGTCTTAAGGTTTAAAGGTCTAAATCTCTTAATACCCGGATTGGATATTAAGAAAAAGCACAATTCAAGAAAGCAGCCTTTTGCAAGATACTCAAGCGACACTCTCTGGGATTCTAAATGGTCTTTAATGAATATCAATCTGGTTTTAATGTGTTTGAATTCATTCTCTAAGTGGTGCAAGAATCTTTAGCTGACTCCAAGTATCTCATTCCATACTTCTTTGTCTGGAAAAAACACCGGCAGCTTAGGAAATATCGAATCTGAAGACCTTTCAATCAGACAATACTTTAAGAAGAATTGGCCATTAAATAGACTATCAACCATCTCAAATTGAGTAATCAACGGACAATTTGATCAGCAGCACCTGGAATACTTTACAACTAGCATCAAATACCCCAAAATCATCAGAAACGTAAATTGATGGAAATGTCAGAAACTTGGAAACAACACCTAGGTCTTTGATCTTGAAAGCATCAGACAACAGCGTCTTCGTTTCTTTCATCATTTGATCATCATTGGAGGCAATTAAAATATCATCAACATATAAACCCAACAGACATCTTTTACCAGCATTAGTCCTAGCAAAAAAACCAAGCTCAGCATCATTTCTATGAAAACCAGCATGTTCCAAGACTGCACTAATGGACTGCATTAACCACAAAAGCGGACTCTTTTTCAGGCCGTATAGGGATTTCTTTAGTTTAAGAACCTTCTGTGGATTCTTAACAAAACCCTCTGGTTGTTCAACATAGATTTCCTCATCAATTAATCCGTTCAGGAATGCGTTGGACACATCAAGTTGATGAACCTTCAAGCTAAATTCTGAACATACAGCAAGTAGAACACGGCACTTTCATAGCGAATGGCAAGTGAGAACGTTTCAGTATAATCAATTCCTTCTACCTGAGTAAAACACTTAGCGACAAAACGAGCTTCATATAAACCACTGGCTTTGATAACACACATCCATCTAACTTTGATGGGTTGGTTTCACACCAGATGGACGATCAACATACTCAAGGTTATCTACCAACGCGGAGAATTCCTTCTGGAATTTCTCCCTCCTTGCATAACCTTGAATCATCAAACTCGTAATATTATAGATTATAATCTACAACAGGTTATGAGCCGTACCCAGACAGGGGTGGCCCCAAGCTGTCTTCAACTTTCAAGTTAAGAAATATTGGATATGGTTTGCACCACTACTTTGAGAATGGTACCACTGGTTTTGAAGGTGGTCCTGATGCTGCACTTGTGAAGAAGTTAAAGACTATCTATGACACTCTCATTGACTCATTTGTACGCTCAAGTGTCTCCGAAAAGCTTCGTGATCGTTTGGTGGGTGTCACGCAAATTAAGTGGTTACTCTAGTATTGAGGATTTGAAGAGCCATTATGGTGCTATATCCATGAGAGATGCTCTCCGTCTAGTTAAATCTGTATTCACCCATCTCCAGGTTCTTCCGCTACATTTGACACGTTATTTGATACTGTTGAAACTCTGAACATGACTCCTGCACAACCCAAGGCTTGTCGCTCGCTATCTAGCTAATGGTTCATCCATAATCGTTCCATTGAAAGAGGCATTGAAGCCGTCTTTGCTGATTATCATCAAGATTTTGGTGCTAGCTTAACGACTTTACTGTTGACATTGTGGTTGGTACTACCTCCAAGTTATTCCCTGTTGAACATACTGCTAGCTCCTTGGTTTGGTTTTCTTGGTTCTGACACAAAGAAGGCCGGTGAATTTGTTTTTATAGGCAGCGGCTGTTCCAAACATGTGTTCCGCTCCAGAGAATGGTTTACCAAATTTACTCCAGTCACCAACCACTCTATTGTTGGGATTCACGGTGACCAAATCCCTGTGTTAGGTGTCGGTACTGTTGTTCTATCCCTTAAAACGGATTTAAATTAACCTTATATGAAGCTAACTACGTTCCTACTGCTGCTGCCAATCTTGTGAGTGTTAGTCGTGCTACCAATGCTGGTTCCTAGTTGCTGTTTAAACGGGATTCCGTTGTTGATGTGACTACCGAATCAGTCATTGGGGTTAGAAGCCACGCACGGGTCCTTGTTTGCCTTGAAGCTTGCCCCTCATGTTTCATCTCCATTTGATACCTATGGTTTCCTTGCTGATACCCAAAATCCCACTGTAGGCTTATAGCACCAACGCCTTAGGCCATCCGGATATGCCTGCCCTTAATGCGATGAAACATCAAGGACTTATCCACATGAATCCTGAAACCACTGTGAAAGATTGTGAAGATTGCTTGAAGGGTAAAGGTTTTATCAAGAAGCCTAAAGCGTCGAATTTTGTTGCTAAGCGTCCTTTGGAGCTGATTCACAGTAATGTTAGCGGTCCTTTTGTCTATCCAGGACTTAATGGTGAAAGCAATTGTTGATTCCTTCTCAAATTATGTTCACGTGGACGTCTTGAAGTCCAAAGGTGACGCTGCGTATGCTCTCATTAAGTATTACCAAACAAGAACGGTTCTTTGCTGCTCTAGGTTTGAATTATTTTGTTGGCGCTGTTAGAACTGATCATGGGGGTGAATTTGTTAACCATACTTTGCATAACTGGTCTCAGGAAAGAGGTATCTATCATCAATTGACTGTTCCTCATCAAAGCTTCAGTAATGGAAAAGCTGTGACTTTACCGTTATTAAGAGAGGGTCTAAGCGCTCTGATCCGTCTGCTTTCATTGACTCATCTTCTTCTGTTTCTTCCAATGAACTATCCAATCCTTATTGAAGATGCCTTCTGAATTTGCTGAAAACCCATCTACCTCCGTTGTCCCAGCCTCCTACCTTGAACCTGACCCACTTAACTTGTTAGCTCCAATAGATAATTCATCTTCAGAGAAGAAGAAGAAACGTCACTACAAGAAGAAGTTCAAAGCTGTTATGTCTCATGCTGATGATGACACAACAATACCTATTATAGAAGAGGTTGAGGATATTTCTGGTGATGAAGATGAATCATCTATTAACACTATTGAAGGCCCTGCTCAACCCTTGCTAAACCTTGCTGCTACTGCATTTCTGGCTGCCTCAGATAATACTGTACCCCGAGTTCCTGTTACCTATGCTCAAGCAATGAGGTTGCCTGATTTAAGCTTATGCAAGGAGGCATTCCAGAAGGAATTCTCCGCGCTGGTAGATAACGATACCTTTGAGTATGTTAATCGTCCATCTGGTGTGAAACCTATCAAAGTTAGATGGATGTGTGTTATCAAAGACACTGGTTTATATGAAGCTCGTTTGGTCGCTAAGGGTTTCACTCAGGTAGAAGGAGTCGACTTTACAGAGACCTTATCACCAGTTATACGCTATGAAAGCGTCCGTATGATGTAAGCAGCTAGTGCAGAGCATGGCTTGAAGATTGATTAGCTTGATGTGTCCAATGCTTTCCTCAATGGGTTGATTGATGAAGAAATCTATATTGAACAGCCAGAAGGTTTTGTAAAGAGTCCACAGAAGGTCTTGAAGCTGAAGAAATCATTGTATGGTCTAAAACAAAATCCATAGTTGTGGAACAAGACCATTAAAGCAGTTCTGGAAGGTGCTGGTTTCACTAGAAATGATGCATAACTTTGTCTTGATACTAGGAATAATGGTGGTAAAAGATGTCTGTTGGGTTTATATGTTGATGATATTGTAATTGCCTCCAATGATGATCAAATGATGAAAGAATCGAAGAAGCTATTTTCTGACGCTTTCAAGATCAAAGATACAGGTCCTGTGTCCAAGTTCTTGGGTATTAATATCCATCAAGGTGCTGATTATTCTATTACGTTATCATTGTCTGATTATATTTCAAAGGTTTCTGATGATTTTGGAATATCTGATGCTAAAGGTGAAGCAATTCCTGCCTCTGTTGGTCAAGCTCTTAGTGCCCGCCCCCTTAGTGAAAGATACTGAAGATGAGGATGAGACAAGTTATAGATCGATTGTGCGTCGTTTGCTGCTTGCCGCGAATGTTGCTCGATATGATGTCGCTTACACTGTTGGTGTCATATCCAATATCTGAATAAACCAAAGAAGGTTCACATGAATGCTGCAAAGAAGGTCTTGAGGTATTTCAATTCAACTAAAGACTTTGGAATTACCTATAGGAAGACTCAGAAAGGCTTAATTGGATACTGTGATTCCGGTTATGCCAATGAGTTAGATTCCAGAAGGTCAACCACGGGTTTTGTGTTTGGCCTGGCAGGTGGTGGGATTATTTGGAGATCCGAACTTCAACCTACAGTTGTCCTTTCTTCCACTAGAGCTGAATTTATGGCCATCACTGATATCGCTCGTGAAGATCTCTGGCTAATTCAGGTCTTGCAGGGACCAGATTTGAAAGGTGAAAGTTTTTTGGTGGAATGTGACAATCAGGGTGCTATAAAGCGCTGGTTAAGCACCCTGCCTTCCACCATCGCACCAAGCATATTGATGTTCGCTTACTATTTGTTCGTTCTCACTTGGAATTCAAGAAGATAGTGATTGAATATGTTGCCACAGAAGAACAGAAAGCCGATATGCACCAAGGCCTTAGGAAAACATCAGTTTGGCAAACTAAGAGAATTATCTCTCTAAAACTCAAGAGAGGATGTTGTATTAAGGTGCTTTTAGAAAGAATATGGCAGTTTTCCTGTTGTCGGAGATAAGTGATGTTATATCCGAATGTTCCAGAAGTTGTCAGGTTATTCTAGTAAAACTATTTTTTGCCGCCGAAAGATAAAAGTAGTTTATCGAATGATCTAGAAAGTGTATCTTGTCACAGATTATTGAAAGGTATTGCCACTCTAGAAAAGTGTAAAAGGAGCAATGAACTTTGGTTTGTTTAAGAAAGTTTATAGCTTTATATAACTAACTACGAATATAAATTATGTCTGCTGAATTCAACGCTGAAGCGCCCAAAATTGATTAATAGTTTACAACATTCACTCTATAAGCTTAGTGCACAATAAAAGAATATGTATAAGAGAATAATGCATGTTGCTGCTTAATGCAAAACAGGTGAACTAATTCGTACGCCCAAAGTCTATCTGGAAGTTTAACAATTTTATCTTCGGTATCGTGGCTAATTTTTATAGTTTCTATGGCCGAGGAAATTCTGATCTATTTAGAGTTCATGCCATCTGAGTTCTTTGTAAAGAAATTCTTGTGCACCAAAGTCATCAAAGCCTGAAGTTATTTGCTCATTAACTGTCTTAAATTGTTTTTCAAGTAAATTCCAGAGTTTCTGACGATCAACCTCAAATTTAACTCTAATCGGTATCTGCAACAAGACTCTGGCATCTTTATCGTGTTTTAGAAACAGATTTATCATATTAACAACCCAGACAGGATGGTCAGAGGAATACAAGGGATCGGCAATCACAATAGTGTAGTATTTGAGGCCACCTTTTTGTTCTAAAAAGCTGGCCGGATTCGTCCAGTCCAAAACAGCACACTCAGCATTGGTGTGGTTAATCTTTATGTTATTGGTAAGGTTTGGCAAAATCTCTGGTAAATCAGTCAGAGTTATATCATATCCTAGTAAGCTTATTGTTATCCCAACAAGTCCAGTTCCAGCTCCTAGTTCCAGTATCGGCTCTTTCAGTAATACATCTTTGTTCTGTATGATGTATTCACTGAGGATCAATGAAGATCCCCATGTCTTGAGGCCTAAGCTATCAGATGTCAAAGCTGGCTCATTTAAAAGAATTTCACCATCAAAGTTATTCAGTGTGATTTTCCTTTGAAAATTAGGCCTTGCAGTTCTTCCAGAATTTTCAGATATCCTCAAACTAACTAATTGGACAATTTCCTCATCTTGTTGGAAGAATCTTGATGAGAGGATCTTGTTTAAATAACTGAAAACCTCTGGCGTGAACTTGAAGTGGATCAGATTTTTTGAAAGCTTAGTATATCCATTCAATGACAGCCATTCTCTGGTCTCTTCAAACGATTCAATATCAGTAGCTTTAAGATCTCTATTGGAAATTCCTTGCTGGCCGAAATTGGTTTCCTGTTCAGGCTCCAGCAGCTTCAGTATTGTGATGACAACAGATCTGGGGAGTGCTTTTGTCAAAAGTGGTAGATCCAAGATATGTATAAGGCCAGCATCATCATCATTATTATTATTACCATTACCAGCATATTCAAGTTCAGCTTCAGTCTCCATCTCAACACCAGTCACCGTCTCACTTGAAAGACCATCAAATTTAGCGCTAAGGGAGCCATTAGGTGACTTCTTTACTTCAGGGGCTTCAAAGAAGCTCAGTGGGTCAAAACTGTCCATGGGGAGCTCCCTTTTGTTTTTAGTGTCCAGTGTTCTACACACATAAAAATGTTTTCAAAAAAAGTGCGACCCGATGCCCGTTTACAGTTCCATTTTACAGTCATCTGGCGCACATAACAATCACAGTCGGGTCGGACGAAGAAGTCACAGACTTGCATCATTAAGACCGACTAACAGTTCTCGAGCTTCGAAAGATCAGAGGATTCTACCCTAAGTGTGTTCACATGGCTATATTAGATCCGAGATTTTCAGGAGTTTCAGACACGTCATCCATCAGCTACCACCACCTTCTCCTTTGATAGTCATGGATCTCAACAACTACGTTTACGCACAGGAAGAGTGCTAAATCCACCAGAAAACGGCTCCAAAAGGCTCAAGCCAAATAGACCAAACAAACCACTGATCATCAACTACTTCGAACAGGCGACGCCAAACTCACAATCATCAGGGCTTTGATCTTATCCTGGTGATGTTTCATCGAAATACAACACGTTAGCGTATTGGACAGACATCGCTAAGGAGGCAGAGAAAGCCAAAGTGAACTCAATCTTCATTGCTGATGTACTTGGATCTTATGGCATATTCAAAGGCCCTGAAAACTATGCTATTGGTTTGAAAGCTGGTACTCAACATCCTGGTATTGCACCTGAGACTGCTCTCCCTATAATGGCTACAGTCACAAAGAATCTCGGGTTTGGTGTTACATTTAGCACGATATCGGAGCACCCATACTTGTTTGCCAGAAGTTTGGCTACACTAGACTTCATGACAAGTGGTAGAATTGGCTGGCAAATAGTGTGCTCCTACTTGGGCTGCCTGAAATTTTCTTAATGAAGAGCCCTTATTTGAAAGACCAGAGCGTCATAGAAGAGCCGAAGAGTATGTTCAAGTTGTGAATGAACTACTGTTATCGAGTTGGAGGGTAGATGCAGTTAAGAATGATCCTCAGACTAAACTATACGCTGATCCTGATCTCGTAAGAAAAATCAACTTTGAAGGGAAACATTTCAAGGTACCTGGTCCAGGTTACACAGAACCAACCCCTCAGGGCATTCCAGTATTGTTTCAAGCTGGTACGTCCCCTGGTGGAATTGAGCTAGGAGCGAATACTGCCGAGGTGATCTTTTGCAACGGTGGCACTCTGGCTGCCATCAAGAAGAAGTTTCACAGCATTAGAGAAGCTGCTGTCAAATACAACAGAGATCCTGAAAGTGTCAAAGTTATAACATTGGCAATGGTGATAGTTGGAAAGACCAAAGAGGAAGCATGGGAAAAGTTCCATGAGTTACAAAGACATGCAGACCCTGAAGGTGCGTTAGCTTTAGTCGGTGGGTGGTGCCACATCGATTACTCGAAGTATGGAGATGAAGAAGATCTGACGCAGATCAGGAATGTGTCACACCGTGAGGTTGTTAAGCATTTCTGTGACAAGATCTTACATGAGGGCCCAATCACCAAGGGGAAATTTGCGAAGTTCTTAAGTGTTAAAGGTAGCACGGATTTGTTCATTAGATCAGTCGAAGAAGTAGTCGACGAACTGGAGAGTTGGTGTCAAGCAGCTGTTGATGGATTTAATTTCGCAGCAGCGACCACCCCAGGAACATTTGATGATATGTGTGATTTTGTTATTCCAAAGCTAAGAGAAAGGGGTTTAGCATCGGATGATTATCCTGTACAAGGAGATACCCTGAGAGAGAACCTATACGTAAGAAGGGGGCAGAATTTCCTTCCAGAAGACCATCCGTACCACAAATATAGATGGACAACTGGTACTAAAGAGGAATTTAAGAAAGAACTACATGAACATAAAGACAAATTATCTAAACAACAAGGCAAGCAAATAAATAGGTCAATGTGATGTTCAATTGAGTTATACAGAAGTTATAGATTTATGCTAGCGTACTATCAAACGACAACATGTAGGTCTCAGTTGCGGTTAGCGAAAACTGCATTTAATTAACTCTAAGCTTCGTGAACCTTCTATTTGATCGCCTTGGGGACGCCCCAGCAGAACACACCATATGTCTCTTACACTCAGAACGAGTGCAAAAGACGGGAGGCTCTGCGAGAAGGACAATTTCACAACGATCAAGAACCAAAGTTAAAGCTTATATGGAAGAAACCTTCCATGCAAAAGGTTGGGAAACTGCTGAAAAAATTCTCGCTTTATACCCACCAACCTGGTGTTTGGATGTTTTCAGGTCCAAAACGCTGTATCCAAGCAATCAAAATCAACCAACGTGTCAAATCATCGTAAACACACAGGGCATTGACAATGAACGACACCATAATCAGTGGGCTGCAAAGACGTTTGGAAGATAGTATTCTCCCTAATCCAGCAAACCAAGACCCAATTGCGTTCCTTAACCGTTTATTATACACACAACATGAGTTTGTGAGTGTCCCAAGCGTGAACATCGAATGAATGGATGCTAACAACAAAGCCAGGATGCTTGGACTCTGAGGAAGCAGAAAATCTCTCAATCAAAGGTAGTGGGGTCCAATAATGAAGACTTAGCCACTTACAGTGACGTATGTATGGACTTATAGAGCCCTTTTTTGGTCCTTTTAAGTGTTTCTAGGCTAACTTCAAAACCAGAGGATAAGACTTGGAAAATACCAGACTGATGTACTCCTGGAGAACACAGTTGCAAAATATAAGAAACCGAGACGTCAATCAGTTGATTTGCACTCTATCCCGGATACCAGCAAAGAAAATGGCGAGAATGACGAGAATGACGAGAATCTTTCTCAACTGAAACAAAGACTACTTCAGGGCCACAGACATAAAGCTCCAGAAGCGCAGTCGTTTGACCAACAGTTACAGAGTGAAGAGTCCAAGCAAGAAGACTTATTAAAAGACATGTTCCAATTTGTCCAAGGAATAAAAGAAGGCGCTAATGCCTTCAATGACAAATTGAATGAGGACCAAAACGTGTTGAAGGCAGCCGAAGCTGGTTTAAATATCACTAGTGCGAAACTGAAGAAATCGAGGAATGATCTGAGTAAGACGATAAAGAACCTGGGTTTACTGGACTCCTTGAAGATATTTGGCGTTATAATCTTGATGTTCCTTCTCTCGTTGATCATCATCAAAATTTTCCCAAAGTGGTGAGAATATACACAAATAGATACAGGCACCCAAATCGTCATAGATTAAATTATAATAAAAGATATGTTTTTGATTCCAATTATAGAGGTCCGTTTTCGTACATCTCATCAATCGCCTTTTGGTAATGAGCTTGAGCCTTATTTCTCTTCAACTTCAAAGTCGGGGTGATGGTGTCATCTGTGATCTTGAATGGCTCAACTCTAATGATAATACTTTTCAGTTTTTCGAACCCAAATAAGCCAGCGTGTTTGATAGCAGCATTCAGTTCATCTAAGATGAATTTTCTGAACTCCAAGTCATCTAGCTTAGATAACAGTTGTTCATGAGTTGAAATTTTGGATTTGTATGGAGAGTTTTGAATGAATTTCAAAGCTTGTTCAGGTTCAATACCGACAATACCAACCAAATAACTTTGGAATGAATTACCATATGCGAACAACTGTGAAATGAATGCATTGTTTGACAAGTAAAAGTTTTCGATCTTTTCAGCTGCAATGTATTCACCTTGAGACAGTTTGAAAAAGTTTTTAACACGATCAATAATTGCAATTTGGTTCTTGTCATTCAATGACGCAATATCACCAGTAGAGAACCAACCTTCCGAATCGACGGATGACTTTGTGGCTTCTTCATTTTTGAAATATTTTTCAAAGATCTGAGGGCCCCTCAATAATAATTCACCACTCTTGTTTTCGGAGTATGTATAATTCAAGTCTGGTAAATTACGCAGCTTGAATTCAGCAGAGACACCAATGGCACCTGTTCTCTCTGGAAATTGAGCATGTGGAGTAGTAATGGCAATACCACCAAAAGTCTCAGACGAGCCATAACCTTGGTGGAACCCACAGTTCAACACCTTACGTAGGTAAACAATAGATTCAGCTGCTAATGGAGACCCACCACTAATCAAGAAGTCCAAGTTTTCAAATCCCAGTTGTTGTTTAATCTTATTGATGACCAATCTATTTAGAGGACCTGTCAAGATACCACCTTCATTGGTCAATTTGTAATTAACAGCGTAACGAAGTAACCAACCTCTGAACCCAGGAGTGCTTTTGATTTTATCTTTCAAACCTGATTCAATACGACTGTAAAGTCTTGGGACTGATGAAATATGGGTTGGCTTCAAGATCTTGATGTCACCCAAGAAAGTTCTTGTGTCTTCAGGGTTATGAGGGAACCCAATAGCACCACCTTCGGCCAATTCATAGACAATTTTGAATCTTTCATAGACATGAGCCAATGGTAAGAAGACTAATGAGACTGGGTTTTGTGGGATCTGGACATGGGTGAATAAGAAGACAGCGGCAGCCGAGATGTTTTTGTGGGTCAATTCAACACCTTTTGGAGTACCTGTGGTACCTGAAGTGAAAGTGATGGTGTAGAGAGTTTCCGGTTTTGGAGGGATGTGCTCTTTTGGATTAGCCTTACCCAGTTCCAACAGGGTCTTGAAGTCCAAGATGTGGTAACCTTTGTCTTTAACACTTTTCACAATTTCATCATCTTCAGATGTCAAGTCCTCCATGGAAACAATGACCTTCATGTGAGGAGACTCAACATCCAAGATCTTGGAGATCTTGGACTTTGATAGCACAATGATTGGTGACTCTGTCAGCTTTAAAATGTAGTCCGTGGATTCAGGACCAAGAGTGTCGTATAGTGGGGTATTAGGTATGGAATAGGCGTGGCAACCCAGATCGCAAATGATCCATTCAGGCTTATTAGCACTGAACAACGTCAGGATGAAGTCATTGCTCTTGACAGCAGGAGCGTACTTTTCAACCAAGTGCAAGAAGGCAGATCCGGCCCAGGTTCTCTTTTGAGCCAGCTGTTCATAAGATTCCCAAGTGTAGAAATCCTCGAAACCACCACCTTTGGCAGGTCTTCTATAGCCAATGGACTTGTTGTTCTTATGTTCTTTCGCGGACTCCTCGAAGATATCGTAGAAAGTTGCCAGGGTAGGCTGCAAGTAGGCAGCTAACTCCTCCTGGTTTTCAACGATGAACTTGTTTCTGAAGATGGGAGAATACTCATCAGTCTCAGTGTCAGGCAATGGGACTGAGGCGTCGACTTGATCCCAAGGAAAGGAGAACCGAGTTTTGATCTGTTCCAAGGTGGTCAGCTCCTTGTAACCAGGGTACTTGATCTGTGCCATTGCGAGTGGAGGCCGTTCTTGTGAGTTTATGGCTGGTGGTTCTCAGGGATTTCAGTTCGTTGGTTTTCAATATTTTGGTTGTGCCGTGGGCCTAACAATAGCTATTAAGGCGGAGAAGAGTTGTAAAGGGGGCATAGCAGCAGTGAAACAGTGAAACAGTGAAGATTGTTGACTGGTCCTTGATTTTGGTCCCTGTGGCGTCTTCTGAAGGGCAGTCTCTTTAAAACCTGTTAGTTGTTGTTAAATATTCGATTGATTGGTGTGAGATGATGAGGAAATTGACGTAATTAGTATTCTTCAACATTCACAAGTTAACGCACCAATTTATATGAGTATGTTTATATTACTACAGTCATAGAAACATAATAAATTGTAACCACTGACTTAAGTGGAGCTGTAGGAGGCTTCCCAGCGTCCCAGTGTCCCAGTTGCTTCAGATAACATAAACTTGCACCAAAAGCCGTCGGGTAATCGCCAACTGAGAAAATGCCGCTCTCCAAAACAAAAACACACACAAACAAAAACCACAATCTTGCTTGTTCAAAAGACAGAACAAACGGCTCTTAGTTCCTCCCCGAAACGAGATGGAAGAGACAGCATACACAGAGTCTCAAAAAGTGAGTTCAACTGATGCCCAGTGTTCCGTTACTTGTTTCCTATTTATTCCTGAGACTAACATAGA
>JAKTXY010002089.1:29176-55158 GCA_030561705.1 Taiozyma sp. yHQL14 | reverse complement strand
TTCTTCTTCTTCTTGCTGCTGTTGTTGTCATCGTCTTGAACCTCGGCTTTGGAGAGCTCTTCTTTCAAATCATAGGAGAAAATAGCCAATTTAGCAGGATCATACTCAGTGACAAAGATATAACCGTTAGCTAAGCCGGAAGCGATGATAGGTCTTGAAGGATGAGCAGCAATGGCGAACAAAGGAGAACCGTACTTCAATTCCAGCAGTGGCTTCACCTCTGACTCCAAGATCTTGGAGCACTGCGCGTTTTTCCTCTTCTGTGCTTTTTTACCCATTTTTAGGTGGCGTTTGGAGGAGTTTGGTACTAATGTGACACTGCGATGAGGTTAAAATTTTTTATTTGGGCCAAAAAGAAGAAAAAAAAGTGTTGATGATTTGACTAACAAAACACTAAAAAGACACTAAAAAGGCTATAAAATGTCCGGTCGTCAAGGTGGTAAAGCCAAACGTGAGTGATTCTATCCTTCTTCTGTTTTAACCCTTCTTTTCTCCCGTGCTAACACCTTTCACAGCTCTAAAACAGAAGAAGAAACAAGCTCAAGAATACGATGAAGAGGACTTAGCTTTCAAGGCCAAACAAAAGGCCGATGAAGCTGCCAGAAAAGCTGCTGCTTCCAGCATTAAGTCCGGTAAGCCACTAGTCGGCGGTGGTATCAAGAAGTCTGGTAAGAAATAAGCGTGTGTTTGTTGGTTTATGGTTCGTACCCTTTAGAAATCTAGCAAAGCTGCTTGAAAGACTGATAAAGATGGAAAATTCGCCATCTAAACTTAATGTACCATTCAGTGGTTGATTCATTGATAATTAATGAGATATCTGTGATCTTTTTGCCTCTTTTGTAAGTGTTTTTACTGTTGTTGCTCTTCCCTCTCAACTGAAATCTGCCATTTTGACACGGCTACACTCCAATGGAGCGATCCGATTGGTCAATTCCCACAATGAGACATGTATAAACGTATAAATACCAGTACAAAACCCTTAATTTTAGACATCAATTTGACGATTAACCATCAATTCAATACAACAGCCCTATACAATGTCCAAGTTCACCACAGAGGCCACCATCTCCAGTTTTGGAGGGAAACTTTTGAAACTATCGCATCAATCCACAGAGACAAAGACCAAAATGGCAGTTAACGTTTACTTGCCAAAGCAATACGAATCAGCTAGTAATAACTCCATCCCTGTGCTATTTTACCTTTCTGGTTTGACTTGTACCCCAGACAATGCCTCTGAAAAAGCCTACTGGCAACCACACGCAGACAATTACGGCTTTGCTGTCGTGTTCCCGGACACTTCTCCAAGAGGCGCCAATATCGATGGTGAAGATGATTCTTGGGATTTCGGCACTGGTGCTGGGTTCTACGTCGATGCCACCACTGAAGCATACAAGAACAACTATAGGATGTACTCATATGTCCATAAGGAATTACATACTGCCCTAGCAGCTGAATTTGTGAAGTTGAACTTTAAGAATGTGTCAATCACAGGACATTCAATGGGTGGCTACGGCGCCCTGTCTGGTTTCCTTAAAAACCCAGGTAAGTACAAATCCGTCTCTGCCTTTGCCCCAATCTCGAATCCTGTAAATGCACCATGGGGTGAAAAGAACTTTACTGGCTACTTAGGCGAGGATAAAGAATCATGGAAACAATATGACCCAACTGAATTGATCAAGAAATATGACGGTCCATCATCATCACGAATCTTGATCCACGTCGGGACTAAAGACCCTTTCTATTACAGAGATGCCCAATTGTTGCCTGAAAACTTCCTCAAAGCTTCCAAAGATTCAAAATTGAGTGGCTACGTTGATTTGAATTTGGTCCAGGGATTCGATCATTCTTATTACTTCATTAGTTCTTTCACTGACGAACATGCTAAGCATCATGCTAAGCATTTGGGTTTGCACTATTACCGTTAACTATCTAGGTTCTAGAAAAGGTAATTTACTATGGTGTATTCAGGCAATCCCAAGTTTTTGCTTTTTTTTTATATTATGCCTTCTTCTGTAGTGTTTTATCTAATCACTGTCACTGATAATGGCACTAGACTGCCATCCTGATGCAGCAATGGCCAAAACTTTCTTATCGCCCAAATTAACCCTTGTTGGAGTTCTCACACGGATGGAACTATTTTCAATGATTTCACCAGGAATGTTCTGTCCCAGTCCGAGACAACCACAGCCATTGGATTCAAGACCCCACGATAGCAACTCACCTGATTTCAGTAAAGCTAAAAAGTGATAATCACCAATGGCGATGGAAATGCATCCGTTGTTCTGGATCTCTGGGACAATAGTTGGCTCATTGGAATCATTAGTCCCAATCAACACTTGTCCATCATTGGCAAAAACAGCATACTTTTGGAAATTACCACTGACTCTCTCAAATTTTGGCCCCGTGGATTCAGAGTGCTCTTCAATATATTCACAAAACTTTCTCAATTCAAATGACTCTTCACCGATCAAATCATTTCTCCACACTTTCCCATCTTTGGTGACATAGATCAAAAATCCATCCAGGGCAACGAAATCAAGCACTTTGGAATCACCGTTCAAGTCATCTGTCCCTGGGATCCTTGTAAATATAGCCTCTGATTCAAACTGACCATATTCACTCAAATTGTTTCTTGATCTCCAAACCACCAAACCATATCCGTATAAATAACCCACATTACAAGTCCAGCCTGCAACAACTCTCATCACTTTATGGTGTTTGTCCTTAACCAAGTCAAACCCTTCAGAATCAATGAATTTGATCTTGATCCCATATTCACCTCCGTCCCACGACCAAACATTCCCATTGGAGTCCAAAGCGACGAAATGCGAACGACCAGAACTGACGCTAATGAAATTGGTTCCTGTTTCTCCCATTGCGTGTTCTTTTTTCAATTGATTATTAGTGACACGGGAATCCTTTGGATCATCTTGTTCAATTCTTGGGATTGGGATACTGTATGGTCTTGAAGGCATTCTCCAAATTCTCGCATTCCCTGGATTGACCAGTCTTCTATTATTGTCTCTCAAATCACGCTCTTGATCCAGCGCAATATGCTGTAACTCATTGAAATCGGGTCTTGCTGGACCTGGACCGTTCTTATGACCAGCATGATATATCCCAGTTGAATATATCTCACCTTTATCTGTCAACATCTGGAAACTGAACCCACCAGCGCTTACATCTGCCAATATGACACCGTCAATACCGGGAATCGCCACTGGAATCGTCACTCCAGGGTTGAAGTTTCTCATCGTGACAGCGTTCTCTGGGATGACATTATCCCTTCTGAAATAACCCAAACGACCACCACTCAATGACCCCCACGTGTACACTTTGGCTCTCGATCTCAATTGGTATAGCTCTGGCCACTTGTTAGCGGAGTACGGAGTTGGGTTGGTCCCAAAAGTGTATCTGTATAGTTTGTGCCAGATATAAGAGGAGTTGGATACGAGATCATAGAGGGGCCTCGAGGTGAGTTTCAATGATTGTACGTCCTGAACAGACAGCAATGTGATGATCTCTGACAGAACATCAACTCCAAGATCGTGGAGCGTTATTTTGTGTGTTTCTTCGGGCATTTTTGATGACCTCTTTTGCGATGATTTGGTTGGTTTTGATCTTTTTGCTTTGCCTCTCTTCTTTCTTTTGACACAACCTACGGAAATAAGCAAATCAATGCAAATTATGTATTTTTAAAATTATGCTAATGCGCTAATGAACTGGCAACTGTAGGAAAGTTCTCTTCAAGATCTTTCTCAAAGTGTACAAGTTCGTGACTCTCAGCTTTTCATTGTTCAAATGGGCATTATCTGTGTTTTGTCCACATGGAATCTGTGCAGCTGGGGCATTGAAGATCTTCTCCAGGAATCTGATACTTGGAATCGAACCACCTTCTCTAATGTACAATGGCTCAATGCCCCATTCCTTTGTGACGTTATCCTTTAAGATCTGGAAGGCAGCGTTTGAAGGGTCTCCTAACCACGGTTCTGATTCATGAATGATCTTGATGCTTAAGTGGTTGTCAGATTTGAAATTGTCAAATGAACTGGTCAAATATGTTATCAATTGGGTCTTTATATCTTCCAGGTTCTGCTCAGGAACAATACGGATGGAGATGGAACCGGTACAGCTCTTTGGGATGATTGTGCTGTTACCTGGACCTGAAACATCAATCTTGTGTACAGTTAAAGATGGGTATTTCCATTTAGCTAACAATGTCTCTTTATTCAAATTGATGTTGGCATTGCTTAAAATAGCTTCATATAATTTCTCTTCCTCAGTTGATAATGGCTTGATTGGTTCGTAGAAATTTGGAATTTGCACCTTCCCATCATCATCACTCAATTTGGATAACAATCTGATCAAATCAATGGTTGGCTCTCTGGAGACACCACCATCGACACCGGAATGTCTATCTGGATTATCACTCGTGATTCTTACACTGGCGCTCAAGACACCTCTCAATCCATAGTTCAAACAAGGAGTAGATTCATCTAACCAATACGAATTACTCAACAACACCCAATCAATATCGCCAATCACCTCTTTCTTATTGATTACGGTGTCTTGAAACCCAAATGACCCACACTCCTCTTCACCTTCAATCAGGAAAACAATATCAGAAGCCAATTTACCTTCTTGTAACAGTTCAGCCACTGAATAAATAGCAGCCAGTAAGGGACCTTTATTGTCACTAACACCTCTACCTTGCAAGAACCCATCGTTGGCTGTTAATTCGTATGGATCTGATTTCCAACCTGATTGATCACCAGCTTCAATGACATCGTAATGACCATACCATAGTATTCTTGGGCATCTTGCGTTGTCAGAACGTTCTTTCCCTTTGAAGCAGGCATACACGATTGGATTGGCATTCTCAACAGCGATCAACTCAGAATCGGCACCGAATCTTTTCAGCAAATTCTTTAAATAGTTGGCACAACGTCTTGAATCATCAATATGTAGCTCTGGTTTCTTGGAAACCGTCTTAAAGGACACTAGTTCGCCCAATGTAGCAATCAGTGTATCGTTACCAATAGCGGCAACAGATTTATTTCTTGCTACTGGACCATTATCATTAGTTATATCCCAAATGGCAACAGAGGCGTCATTACCACCAGTGATTAGTAACACTTTGTCATCACGTTGCACAATTTCAACAGATAAAACCAAACCATCATGAGCATTCCAGGATTGCTTAACATTAGTGCCAAACTTCCATTTGGTGACACCATCATTAGATCCTTTGAATATACATTGCTGTGTAGCTGCTATTGCTAAGACATCTTCTTCGTCTCCTTGTCCTTCATCTGATTGGAACGACAAAATCTGTTGGTATGTGCTCAAGTCCCATAACTTCAATTGACCGTTCGTTAGACCACAGTATAGGAAGGAGTCATAAACAGCCAGGGATAAGACACTGTCTTCATTCTGTAATTCTTTAGTCAACTGCAGTTCAGGTTTGGAAATATCCCATATCTTGACAACACCATCACCACCACCGGTTATTAAGTGATTATTATCACACAGTCTCATAGAATAGACAAACCCGTAATGTGCGTATCTAATAATGTTGGACGAAGGAACTTCAATCAATCTGGACTGGCTGTTGAACTCTCTGTTCTTTTTCAAGGAGTTGGAAACGCCAGTTGGACCTTTGGAGTCAAAGAACTTGTCGAATCTGTGAGAAGGCAATGAAGATGGATCACTCTTTGGTATTGTATCCAGTAAATGAACAGAAAGGATTGCAGCATTTTGGCATCCGTAAAAAATGGTGTTTGATGCTTGTGACCATGCAATGGAGAAGATATCACCGATATCGACTAATGAATAGATGGTATGGGTCTCTTTGAAAGTTGAAACATCCCACACTTTTACTAAGGAGTCTGAACCACCGGAGAATAGGAACTTTTCATCTTGGGATCTGGTCAAACATAACACTGACCCTGTATGACCTGTCAAAACATGTTTTCTTTCATATGTATTCATATCAAACACAAGGATTTGATGATCTTGTGTACCACAGAATAACAGTCCCAGACGTGGGAATACGACAGTAGATAGAATTGAGTACTTGTGGTGCCACCTATGTATCAGCAATGGAGATGTCAAGTCCCCATCGAAACCTGTAGGGAATGTGACAGCTGACTTGATTGTGTCATTACTGGACCTCTGTGGGCTTGGAGAACACGATAACTTTCTGCATCGAATAGAGCTCTTCAACGGAAGTCTTCTTGAAGTCTCGTAAATGGGATTCTCGTCCAATACACTGTTGGAAGGCATGGTAAAAAGTGGAGTGAGAGGTGCAGTTGTTCAAAAGGGTATTAGAGGATGTTCTAAAGACCTGCCAGTTTCGTCGGAAACTTGAGATGAGTCAAACCACCACCAAGTGATCCGTTAATGATTAGAGCACAAATAAGATGAAAATGAATCTGGTATCCCACAGAATTCAATTATATCTTCTCTAACTGCGAAGGAAAAAGTTATCAAAAGACTTATAGGTCTTTATTATGGTTTCAAAGAGTGAGTTGAAACTTGATCATATGTCAGAGATTCCGACATTTTAGCCACATTCGGTAACTTGGACCCAATTTCACGTGACTTCTGTGGCTATTCTACTTCAATAAAGTGATAGTAATTGATAAGCTATTTTTTCTTCACAAGAGGCTTGGTCTCATCTTGTGCTATATTGAGTTGGGTGTAGCCTGAAGTGGCTATTAAATATTATAATCCAAAAACTGATATCGTGGTGAGTTGACCTGTAGTATTTCTTTTATTATTGATTTTAGTTTTCAACTTTACATCTCTCCAAATCTCTAAACTTTAGGCTAAAATGCCGCGGTGATTCCATTGATCGCGGGATCAGACCCACTACCTTGCCATTGGAACACATCTGGTTCTCTGATGAAACACGTAGTCATTTGTACCTAGTTTAACTTTTGAGAGGAAATCGGTCTTCTATAATGTGTGATTTATATTGGTAAGACTCAATTTCATTGTTCTGGAGACTGCGGATTCTCGGACTTGATGACACTTGCAATCTCTTTCAAGCTCTTGTAATGATAAGCAATGCCAATGACATCTTCCTCTGAAAACTCCAAACCGTTCAACTCTAATAGCTTCAATAAGAGTTTGATCAACTTATCTTGGTTTACTGAAGGTTTTGTCTTATGTAACTCATGTAGTTCTTTATCATCTTTGCCATACCCCTTTCGCTTTTGAAAAAATTCATGTTTACCACCTGAGCACCATTGATTCTCTCCCAGACCCCTCTTTATGGTCATACGAGTGTTTTGATAAAATGAATTTGTAATCATACCCCTGTGAGAATCGTTGGATGCTGTGGAAGCGTTAGTCTCTTGGAAGGTGGGATAAGATAGCCGCCGTTACTCACATCTTAGAAATAGAGAGGTATAGCTCATTTGACAAAGGCTCTTTGAAAGTTAGAACCACACATACCTTAGAGTGATGAATCAGTGGGACATTCATGGCTTCATCAATCTGTTTAAACAATGGCGGTAGTGCTATTTCCCAGTTGACGTCTCTCTGATCTTGATTCACCACCAATTCGGATTGGTATAAGAGGCAATTATTGACTGATTTCACAAAGCTTTGTCTTTCAATTCTAATCATGGAAGTAGGGAGATTTCTCAGGGATCCAGATCGGTACATTCCAGTAGAGTAGAAGATTCAAAAGAGGTTGAAAGTCCAAATTTATGAAGAATAACTAGGTGATGAGTGTGTCTCCTACCATAAAAGCAAAGGTTTGAAAAATTTCAGATTTTTAAGGATTAAATTCGGAGGGTTGGCCGAGTGGTCTAAGGCGGTAGACTTAAGATCTACTGGACAGTTGTCCGCGCGAGTTCGAACCTCGCATCCTTCATTATCTTTTTTTTGCCACTTTGTCCATTTTTTCTACCTATGAACTAAAGAAGGCGACTATGGTGCTACAGATGTCACAGGGACTTCACTCGCTCTTCATTCTTACAAAAATTTGGCATTCACAAGTTTATAGGTATTCTTGGTTCTCTAACTACGAGTCTTTGATGAATTCTCTTAATAAAGAACAACAATCTCAACGTTCGGTAGTAAATCCTGATTGTTCTTTCTCACCATCAATAGACTCAATGAACAAAAGTGGAAATGTATAATGGAATAAGCTGACGGTTAAGCCGAAAATCGAAGTTCCAAGTATAATCAAAATTAAATTGTCAACTCTCGATATATCATTCAAGTAACTGTCCTTGAAGACTGAGGTTAATCTGACAAGCGAGCAAAGAATC
Source organism: Taiozyma sp. yHQL14 (assembly GCA_030561705.1). Classification (NCBI taxonomy): domain Eukaryota; kingdom Fungi; phylum Ascomycota; class Saccharomycetes; order Phaffomycetales; family Wickerhamomycetaceae; genus Taiozyma; species Taiozyma sp. yHQL14. The sequence continues at coordinate 46,873 of JAKTXY010002089.1, read as the reverse complement.
ATCATTTGGAATCCAATTAAAAATTGAATCAGCATCTTTTGACAACCATGGACAGATTCAATGGAACTCATCTTTGTGAACGCTGATAATGCACTGTCATATCTCAATGAAAGATTCAAAAAGCATAATAAAACTAAAGGGATAGAGGATAGAAAGATATCCTTTTTATAGCTTAGTATTTCAGTACCGAATGTCAACCATACGGATATGGCGAACATTGAAATAACATCCAGGATGTATGCTATATCTTCCTTAGTGTAAGAAGTCAAATAGCCCCAAACAGCACAACCAGTAAGAGTAAAAACCTTCTCAGCTTTTATGAACAGATTCAATGGGATTCTCAAATGAATTGAGTTTTTTCTTTCAAGGTTCTTTTGAGTCTTGTGTTTGTGAGGGCTTGACTTACCAGCTTTAGACCTCTGAAGGTCATGTTCACAAGGGCTGTCAATCAAAGTTGAAATGTTACTTGAATAAAGTGAAGAACCAGCGTTAGAAAACGGAGAGCTTGAGTAGTAACCGGCAGGAGCATGTTTTTGGGACTTGATACCAAGAGCAGAACTATCAATGAGGGCTAGTTGTTTTTCAAAGACCGATATCTTACTCTCACCAACACACAATCTCAATGACTTCTTTGTATTCATGTTGGTTTAGGGGACTTGTGGATATGTTCAGTTTGTAAAGAAGTTGAAATCAGGTAAATAGACGGCAAAAGGTGGCAAATAAAGCGAATCTGGTAGCAAATAGATCTCTATAACAGCAGTTATATGATAGTTTGGCAGTTGATAAAGTTTGAGATTTTTTAAAAAAAGTGACACATAAGTAAGCCAGATCTTTGACACAAAACCGTTGATCTTGGAAAATGTGGAACTAACGTAGAAAGACGGTCGTGAAAAACTCAGCTACTGAAATGCCCAATAAAACACACTAAAAGTACAGTCGTTATATTTTGCAGCTAAACCCTTTTGTCTGTGTTGACATCCGTGATATCTTCGTCGTCGATGTCAAAATTGTAATCATCACGGTCGTTATTCAAAGTTGACTCCATTTCAAAGCTGTCATCCAATGAAGGATCGTAATCTTTGTTTGAAGTGCGCTGATATCTTGGAGCTTCGGAGTAATTGTTGAAGAAAGAGCCAAAGTTACCGTGAGAATCATGGCCTGCCGCGTTCTGGTTTTCATCAGCCCATGAAACGGTTTTCTTTGAGCTAGTTTTTGAAGATTTGTTCTTCAAGATCGAGTGTGCCTTTTGTGGCTTGTTGTTCTTATTTAAGTAGAAGATGACGGCACCGATGCCGATGATGGAACCCATGTAAATAACGAATGGTAATGACGATTTGTGCTTATTTTCTGGCTCTGATTCGTGCTCAGATGGGACAGTGACATCTGAATAAACTGGAGTTTCCAAATATGTGACATTTTCATTATCAACAAGTTTATAGTTACCAACAAAGATGTCAAATAGGCCTCTTGATTCGAACGGTTTATCAAATGGAACCATGTGTGAAGAGTCATGGACATTGATGAAGGTCAGGTTCTTGTCAGTCTTGAAAGTACCGGTGATGTTTCCATTGTAGTACCAGTCGTATTTAATGGCTTCTTCAGTGAAACCTTTGGAACCACCCCATTTCAAAGCAGCAATGGTGTCCAGGACACCACGGTTGTTACAAATGATGTCTTTATCACCGTTGAACAGCATGATCTTGACACGTTCCAACAAGTCAGGGAATAAGTTAAATGAAGGCTTGGTGTTGGCGTTGGTCAAATATTTAGAAACATCTCCATCACATTCTCTCCAGGCTTTAACTTTTTTGATATCCAAGTTCAAGCTCTTGACAACTTCAGCTCTCTGTAAATATGGCTCAACATCAACTAACAAAGGTGGCCAGTTCATACCACAACTTGGGTAGGAATCCTTCAATCTAAAATCATACATATTCACACATTGTTGATCCTTTGGAGCTTTCTTATCTCTGGTGTATTGTAAGATTCTGTTTAAGATAATTTCACAAGCGTTGTAATTAAACTTATCATCCTCACCGTTGTTCACCAAATTTTGACATTTTTCATGATCTTTCAACAAGTTTGGCATGAATGGATCGTCGTTCTTGATCAGACCTGACTCAAGAGCGAATGGGATATAACTCAAACTCTGGATATCTGGGGCAATCCAGCCATTACCAATCAATAACCCACCCAGATTGATCGTTAAGTTACCAGCATCACTGGACTTGATGATAGCATCACCGATGAATGGGATGTATTGACCAGCATAACTTTCCCCAGCCAGATATATCTCCTTCTCTTGGTCTTCTGGGAAGGCAGTCAAATAGTTCTGTAAGAAAACGACGAAATCAGTGGCAACTTTCCCAAGTTCTTCGTCATAGTCCTTAGTAGTACTGAAACCTGTACCACCTGGTTGATCAACAAATATCATATCGGCAGCATCGTACCAACTGCCCTTGTTTAGATCCAAAGATCCCTGGTCGTTGACTCTTAAAGGACCGGTTTCCATCAGAGCACCGTCCATCGAGGAGCACCCAGGACCCCCGTTCAACCAGATGATGGTTCTGTTGAAATGCGCTTGCGGCTTTGAGAACTTCCAAAAGAAGTAGTTGGTGTCTGTATCATGATCTAGCTCTATATGACCCGCGTACATCACTGGTCTCTCATTTTCTGGAATGTTGTGCAACCCAGGAAGGTCTTTCACCAAATATGTGTGGTTCTTTGGCAGATCAACTGGAGCCGCATTCAAGAACAACGCCAGGCCACCCAGGGCCGTTATCAGGGTCGTGAGTATCACCATAGTTGTGAAGTTATGTGTGAAGGGATTTGAGCAAAAGCGACCGATGAACAATGAAAAGCTACTTGATAATCAAAAAAAAAACACAAACAAAGTTGAATAAATGGCGGTATTGAAAGGAGTGAAAGTAGCAAAGAGAGCAAAGAGTCCCGAGACTGACACCTTTTCGTGGTATAAGCCTTTGATCAAAGGCTGAGTTGGGTCTTTTACAGTTGTTTTCTCTCGCTTCTTCTTTCGTTTCAGATTTTTCGCGATTCTTTTATTGTTATCGGATGTACATTGCAGTGATTTGATTAGTGTGAAGAGTGGCAAAGATAGAGCAATATGCTACTGATATACTGATATACTAAAGGAAACAAATATGTGTATAAAGAATTGCAATAATGTTTACAAAATAACGATAACATAGAGTAACAAAGAGAAGCACCAGTCCCAGTGATCAATCCACAATTGGCTCAATGTTCCAGATGGACTCAGCATATTCTTGTATAGCTCTATCAGAACTGAAGAAGCCCACATTGGCAACACTGGAGATGGACTTTTTGACCCAGGAGTCTTTATCCCTGTAGGCCTTGTCAACTAGCTCATGGGCATGGATGTATGATTCAAAGTCATCACCAACCAAATAATAGTCACCATGGTGTCTCACCGCGTCAATCAATGATCTGAACTCCTCACCATCACCAAAGGTGCCACTCTCAATCGATTGGAACACTTTTTCCAAGCCAGCTGGCAAGGTGTACCCACCGAATCTGTGCTTATGTCTGATGTCTTCAACGTTCTCAGCCAAGTAACCGAACAGGAACATGTTTTCATCAGATGGCTGTTCGTTATACAATTCAACGTTGGCACCGTCAACGGTACCAATGATCAACCCACCGTTTAGCACAAACTTCATGTTGGAAGTACCGGAGGCCTCTGTACCAGCAGTGGAGATGTGCTCAGATAAGTCAGAGGCTGGAGTGATGATCTCCGCCTTGGAGACGTTGTAGTCTGGGATGAAAACCACTTTCAATAGGTCACCGATGTCTGGGTCGTTGTTAACGACTTCTGACACGGCATTGATCAACTTGATGATCAGTTTGGCAGTGTAATAACCTGGGGCTGATTTACCACCAAAAATGGACACCTTTGGCAAGAACTTGTCAGCACGTTCTTCCACTGGAGTGGCCTTGATCTCCAAGTAACGATGGATAACACCAAAGATGTTCAATTGCTGACGTTTATACTCGTGGATTCTTTTGACTTGAATGTCAAATAGCACGTTTGGATTGGAAATTTCAATACCTGTTAGCTTCTTGATCAAGTTGACCAGTCTAATCTTGTTGTCAAGTTTAACCTGAGCCCATTCTTTTCTAAACTCGGCATCTTCAATGAATTTTTCCAAACCTTTCAACTTGTTCAAGTCAACCAAATAGTCATCTGAGCCTAATGCCTTGGTAATAAGAGCAGCTAGGCCTGGGTTAGCCTGTTTCAACCATCTTCTTGGGGTGATACCGTTGGTAACGTTAGTGAACTTGGAAGTACCATAGATCTTCACAAAGTCTTTGAAGATTGTTGTTCTGATCAATTCAGAGTGTAATTCAGCAACACCATTGACCTTGTATGAACCAATAATGGCCAAAAAGGCCATTCTGATCTGCTTATAACTTGATTCTTCAATAATGGAGACTTTGGATAACAATTCACGGTCTTCTGGGAACTTCTTCTCAACGTCTTGCAAGAAGAATAAGTTGATATCGTAGATGATTTCCAAATGACGTGGTAATAACCTCTGGAATAAATCAACTGGCCATTTCTCGAGAGCTTCTTGCATGACTGTGTGATTGGTGTAACCGAAAGTATGTGTAACAATTTCCCAAGCCTCGTCCCATGGTAGATCTTCCAAATCAACTAGGATTCTTTGCAGTTCAACAATGGCAATGGTTGGATGGGTATCGTTCAATTGGATAGCAACTTGGTCTGGGAATTCTCTCCATGCTCTCTTGGTCTTTTTGAATCTTCTAACAATGTCATGCAATGAGGCGGTGACCCAGAAGTATTGTTGTTTCAATCTTAGTTCTTTACCTGCATCAAAGTTGTCATTTGGATATAAGACAGCACTGATGGATTCAGCCTTTTGTTGTTGGATGACAGAGTTTTGATAATCACCACTGTTGAACTTTGCAAAGTCAAATTCAGTGGTTGGTCTAGCAGACCACAATCTTAAATTGTTCACATTGTCTGTCTTGTAACCAGGAGTTGGCAAGTCATAAGCGACAGCTAGCACTCTTTCACCTGGAACCCAATTGGACTTTCTGACACCGTTTTCATCGGTGTGATGTTCAACATGACCATAGAAGTCAACTGGGATTTGAATCTCATTACGTTCAATCTCCCATGGATTACCATATTTCAACCAGTAGTCAGGAGATTCGACCTGATAACCGTCTTGAATCAACTGTTTGAAGATACCGTACTCGTAACGGATCCCGTAACCCCAGGCTGGATATTTACGAGTACTCAAGGAGTCAATAAAACAAGCAGCTAAACGACCTAAACCACCGTTACCCAGACCGGCATCAGCTTCGGTTTCTAACAAATCTTCCAATTTGAACCCCAATTCATCAACAGATTCCTTGACCAAGTCTCTGGTGTCCGTGTTGATCAGAGCATTGTCAAGGGCTCTACCTAGCAAAAACTCAAATGACAAGTAGTAGACTCTCTTTTGGTCCTTGATAGTCTGCTTTTGTTGGGTTTTGTTCCAATTAGTGAGCAGGTTGTCTCTTAAAGTGCTTGAGGTAGCTTGGTAAGCAGCCAATTCGTCACAGTTATACAGGGATCTGGCCAGTGTGGTTTCCACGTGTCTGACGAAGGATTTCTCGAAGTCGTCCTTGTTTTCAAAGTTCTCAACACTGAACTTCTTCCATGTCTCCCTTGACTTGAGAGGGATGATGGACTCAATGGCCTTAATCTCTGAAGGGGTGATACCAGTTAAACGTCTGATATGCTTAGGGCGTGGCAGCGTGTCGCCCCCGACCAGGGAGTCTGAGATGCCGGAGTAGGAGTCTCTTCTTTGGTAGGACATTGTTGATGGTGGTTACAAAAATGTGCTGCTTTCTGTGGAACTTTCCCAGCTTTTATACATTTTGGAATTGACACCTGATGGTTTCATCCCTTGTTGGTTTAAGAAAATTAATCCGATGAGGTTGCGGATAAACCCAACGAGTTGGTGGGAAGAGAAATAAGCGAAAGCTTTTCGATAGGGGGAAATGACTGTGACTGAGGGAGATTACTAAGAAAAATCTGGTCCGTTCCCTTGTCTTTTCATTGCATTTTCATTGTTTTTTTACACTTGTTTAGGGTTATCTATATAATTGGCGCAAGTGTCTGGGGCAGCCTCCTGAAAGTGTGAAAAATGGCAAACTGTTTTGACCATGGAGAAGTGGCTAGAAGATTATGCAAAAGGCAATTGACATTCAGATACTGAGATATCAATTGAATTCAATCGAGCTAAGGAGAGACTTTTTAACACGGTATTCACGGATTAAAAGAAGCTATCAAAGTCTTCTATTCAGTCCCAATTGTGGGACTTTAATTGATTGGTCTTTGCTAAAAAATAATCTCTTGAAATTCTCTGTGGGTCTATGCAGGAATATGCATAGATATACATATTTTCTGCGTTCTATACAGATATTACATAATAAACACGAAAATGTATCCATTTTAGGGAAACTGCTCAATCTGGATATCTAAGATTCAGCGAGTTTCCCGTTTGGGTAAATTAAAGTTGAAGGCTCGAAAAATTTCGCGTCTCTGTAGTTAATTAAAGAGATTGTAAGATTTGACAGATTTTCTTTAGCATTGAACTAGCATTGAATCACCATAACTCCCACCCAGACCTCCCTTCACCATGGCTACTAACACGGCCCTCCCTACCATCAAGATCGACATCAACTACAGAGACATCTCTGATGCTGTCAATGACTTCTTGCAACATTTCAAGACTGAAACTCCAACTACCAAGGCAGATGAGTTCTTCGACTCCAAGGTCGCCCCTCCAACTGACCAGGAGAATTTGGATATTGGTGACGGTCCAAAGTATATGAACCTACTACAGAGAGTCTCCAACAGAGAAATCACCTCCTTGTTTATCGATCTGGACGATATAGCTGACTATGAACAAACTAACGATGTCAACATTGGTACAAACAACTTTGGGAAGAAGACCCTGGTGCAAAGTATCATCGAGAACACACACAGATACATCGAGCTGTTCTCCAAAGAGATCGATAAACTGTTGCCTCCACCAACTAGGGAAATTAACTACCAGGATGGTGTCCTTGATTTAATCCTACACCAACGTCAACAACGAAATCAAAGATTGGCTGCTGAGAGAAGAGAGCAAAGAGAAGAAGAAGGTCTAGGTGGTGATGAACAAGATGATGACGAAGAAGAAGAAGGTGAATTCCCACCCAATTTGATCCGTCGTTACAACCTCTACTTCAGACCATTGACAAAAAACTTTGGTAAACAAGGTTTCAAGGCCCTATCTGTACGTGATGTCAAAGGTTCCTACGTTGGTCAACTGATCACCGTACGTGGTATCATAACAAGAGTCAGTGATGTGAAGCCATCCGTTATCGTTAACGCTTATACTTGTGACCAGTGTGGTCATGAAGTGTTTCAAGAGGTCAACTCCAGAACTTTCACTCCATTGACTGAGTGTTCATCAAGAACATGCAGAGAAAACAACACAAAGGGTAAGCTGTTTCCATCCACTAGAGCCTCCAAGTTTAGTGCCTTCCAAGAAGTGAAATTACAAGAATTGGCCTCTCAAGTTCCAGTGGGTCATATTCCAAGAAGTATCTCCATCCATGTCAATGGCGACCTGGTCAGATCTATGGACCCTGGTGATGTTGTCGATGTTGCTGGTATCTTTTTGCCCTTCCCATATACCGGGTTCAGAGCTTTAAAAGCAGGCCTACTGACAGAAACATACTTGGAAGCTCAATGTATCAGACAACACAAGAGAAAGTACGATATGACTGAACTGAACGCTGAAATTGAGGCCAAGATTGAAGCCATCAGAAATGAAGGTGATGTGTACACCAGACTAGCAAAATCCATTGCCCCAGAAATCTTTGGTCACGAAGATGTCAAGAAATCATTACTTTTGCTTTTAGTCGGCGGTGTTGATAAGAAGATTGGTGATGGTATGAAGATCAGAGGTGACATCAACATCTGTCTGATGGGTGACCCGGGTGTTGCCAAATCCCAATTGCTGAAAACCATCTCCAAGATCTCCCCAAGAGGTGTCTACACCACAGGTAGAGGTTCATCTGGTGTCGGTTTGACCGCTGCTGTGATGAGGGATCCAGTTACTGATGAAATGGTGTTGGAAGGTGGTGCTCTTGTTTTAGCTGATAATGGTATCTGTTGTATTGATGAGTTTGACAAGATGGAAGAAGGTGACAGAACCGCTATCCATGAAGTCATGGAACAACAAACCATTTCCATTTCCAAGGCCGGTATCAATACAACTTTGAACGCTCGTTCTTCAATCTTGGCAGCCGCTAACCCTCTATACGGTAGATTCGATACCAGAGTTTCACCATTGGACAACATCAACTTACCAGCTGCCTTACTATCCAGATTTGATATCTTATTCTTGATGCTAGATAATCCAAATCAAGATGATGACGAAAAACTAGCCCAGCATGTTGCCTATGTCCACATGCATAACAAACACCCGGAGATGGACTTCAAGCCTTTGGATCCAAACACTATCAGACAATATATCACCAAGGCCAAGTCATATAGACCTGTTGTCCCACCTGAAGTTGGTGATTACGTTGTTAGTTCATATATCAGATTAAGACAAGAATCCAAACATCGTGTTGAAAACGATCCAACGAAATCATTTGGTCAGGCTACCCCAAGAACATTGCTAGGTATTCTAAGAATGGCCCAAGCTTTGGCTAGATTAAGATTTGATGAGACTGTTTATAACGAAGATGTTGATGAAGCCTTGAGATTGACCGAAGTTGCCAGATCAAGTTTCGTCAGAGAAGACAAACAAAAGACCGATGAAACCCCAACTACAAAGATTTATCAAATTATTCAAGATTTAGCACTCAATGAAGGTAGAAGAAGAAACAAATTGCCAATGACCACTATCAAGAACTCTGTCATTGCAAGAGGTTACACTGAACAGCAGTTGAGAGAATGCCTGGACGAGTACACCTACTTGAATGTCTGGTTAGAGCTGGACGGTGAGAACTTACAATTCATTGCTGGTATCGATGAAGACGATGATGAAGATGAAGAGATGTTGACTTAAAAACCTCTTTTGGGGAGAAAAATTTCTGTTCTTTTTAATGCCCTTTTTAAATATTGTTTCAGTACTTCGCTTTTGGTTTTTTGCACGCTGTTGTATTATAGATGCTTTGTTATTTTAAGGAACTGAATATAGTAGACCAGAGATCTGCGATGGTGTGTTTTACGAGATACAACCTGATCGATGGGAACTGACCCTAATTCAACTTTTATGGTTCTCAAATATATACATTGAGTCATCTATACAACCTAAAAACTCCAACTTCACCACGGTCATTGAGCTTTTGTTCTCAGGCTGAACATCTCATCATTAAGTACAAACAAAGATGTTGTATCTCATACGAAGAACGTCAACAAAAGACTTCTTTGATGTGTTTGCCGTGCCAGCACTAACACCTCGCAATTCCGTTGGCGATAAACTTTTGATCATTTAACTAGTCCCAAACGGATTAGCCAAGAAAAAGTTCCAAATATTTAAAAGAACAGTTTTCCCCCAAAAAATTATTTATACTTCCATTTGTGTTAAATATTATGAGTTTGGTACATTCCTAGGACTTTGGGTGAAGTATTTAAGCTCCAAACCAGCGTGTAAAATAAATTTTGATTCCACGGATCGTCCTTGAAATGAGCGTGCACTAAGTCATCCAGACTTCTGTTTGCTTGATTTCATAAACCTGATCTTTGAAAGACTCATTCTTGCATCAACGACCCCTACGCATCATTGCCAATCGGCGATCTGTAGAGGCAGAAAGGTCTTTAAAAGATGTTCTTCTTCAATCATTGCATCTTTGGTGCGTATGAGTACGTCTCGTAGATACAACTCTCTTCGTTATATTACATGAAGCCTTGAATACATTCTATTTATGGTTAATACACAACTCGACCTGAATTCAAAACAGTCGTATACTCTTCTCTCTGTTATGGTCTAGGCCTCAGGGTGCAAAGCCTCAGGGCGCAGAACCTCAGGGCGGAGCCTGACTGAACAGCAATTTCTGGGTCTAATGGCCTGAAGATTCATAAAAATAAAATTTCGCGAACTTCATAAAGTTTGATAATCAAGGCTGTGCTAAGCCTCCAAACACACACACACGGAATTCTACTGAATTAGGGGAATATAAAACATCAAGGACCTTTTTCCAGTGGTGGCAAAACCATGTTAACAAAGAAATAAAGACACAACTTTCTCCCAATTGAACTAGTGAAAAGATGTCCAGCAGAACCGTCGTTATCATCTCCGATCTAACCAGGGAACAAACACTAACAGTTCCAAAAGCCATCAAGAGCGAAGTTTATGCTTTCAAAAGCGACAACGTGGGGAACCGAGACCCTGTGGAACATTGGACTGAATTACCAGGTTTAAGCAGACTCGTGATTGGGTTTAAAGAAGAAGTTGTTGCCCTGGAGTTATATAAACATTTAAAAGAACTACACCCAGAGTTGAAGATCCATCTATCAGAGAACCTATTGCCAAAGAGAAAATCCTTTGATGGTGCCCTGGTTGCCCCAAAATCACCAACGTTGAGCTTGTACTCTGAACCTGAGCCTAAGTATCAGGATGATGCTCATATTTACTCTTCCGAGAGGAAAGTTTTAGTCTCACCATTGAAATTGGACTTGAACAACTTGCCAGCCAATAATTCCACTACGATATCACCAGAGAGTCCAACCATAACCTTGGAACAAGTTGATTTCTGAGGAGTTTCAAAAGTTTTTCATTTCATCTATTTGTCTCTTATTCATTCATCTTATTCAAGTTCTATTTATGTACTTCTACAAAACAACTGTCAGAGGAACAATTACTATATGCATGAATTGTATTTATTTCATAAACAGTTCGTAGTTCTATGTACATCTCATTAAGCAATAACTTCAACTTTAACAGGGGTGAACTCGATATCTTTACTCACGTCAACTGGTGTCAAATTACCATCTTCCTCATAATGGGCTTTAAAGAAGGCATAATGTAGGATAATGTCATGAATGTTTCTCATTCTTGGGTCATTAGCGAAATCTGGATCGATGAAGAAGAAAACAGGCATATCGACTTCTTCACCAGCTTTTAACTTTTGCTCTTCAAAGCAGAAACATTGAATCTTGTTAAAATAAGGAGATGCTTCACCTGGTGTGATGGAATAAGTGGCCATCCCGACGATATCCTTATCACTTTTGTTTCTGGCTTTGTAAAATGCAAGGGCAGTTTCACCAGGAAGGACTTGAACTTGACGTTGTTGAGGGACGAATTTCCATGGTAAGATATCTGAAACTTCTGAGGTGAATGAAATTTTGATTCTTTTGTCCATATCAACGGGTATCAACTTATCAGAGGTGAACTTGGTCTTATCAGTAACTGGTCTACCACCAAACCCAGTTCTAGCACACAGAGTTCTATAAAGCACCACAGCAGCATATGACAAACCAAGGAACCCAATACCAAGAGCTAGAGAATAATTGATGGTGGTTTGATCTCTATATTTTCTGTCTTTGGCACGATGCAAGTCACGTAGCTGGGAGATCTCTTCACGTGTCAAACTATTCAGGTATTCTGTGTCGTATTTCCTTGGTTGTGGTGCTTGTTCCGATAGTCTAATGGTGGTGGTGAACGATCTGATGATGGATGTCTTTGAGAATGGTGGTGCTCTAAATGAAAGCAGTGCTTTAGAGGCAGTACCTGTTTGACTAAAACGACTAGCGCTAATTGAAAGTCTTTCTATGGAAGTCTTTCTGAACATTTTGGAAGTAGTGGGACGTCCTTAATGGCCATACAACATGGAAGTTGTTCAATGGACCGTTAACCATTGAAAACACATTTTTTTCAAAGTCCGAGCCGTAGTCACGTGAGCAAAGAGAGTCACGTGAATCTCCATATCCCGGCAAAACTAGGAATCTTCCCCAGAGAACAAAGTCCAACCCCGGAGGAAATTTTGTTTTGTTCCTCCACACAATTCGAAAAAAAAACTGTCGTAAAATCAGTTTCTCGGGGACAGAAAGGAACCAAAATAAACCACAGAAAACAGTAAAGGATTCTTGAATAACGGATATTTCTGTCACACGTGAGACAGCAGCATTTGAGACCACTTCTAGATTCAGTCATTGCCCATTGTTTCGCCTTTTTGCCACTCCATAATGCCACCGAAACAAGAAGACAAAGTGATTCAGCCCCATACGTACAATGGGGACAGCCTGGAGAACACAGACTCCGCGTCCCCCACACCATCCCAGAGCCAGGGCTCTAAGAGAAAGAGAAAGAAGGTCGTGATAGCATGTGTCTACTGTCGTCGCTCGCACATGATCTGTGACGAGAAACGTCCATGTACACGTTGTATCAAGAGGAACATTGGTCATCTATGCCACGATGAGCCTGTGAGCCAGAGACAGAAGAAGAAACTCGACGGACAGACTGAGGACACACCAGAGCCAGCTGGCGAGCCTCAGAAACAACAACATATCCCAGAGCAACAACCACATCAGCCATTACAACAAGTCCAGCAACACCAGGTTCCAATAACCAATGATTCATTCACGAGTACATCCAACAACCACAATACTAATAAACACATATTTGATATCCCTACCAATTTGAAACAAAATCTGGGTGGGTTTGACCTGTTAGATTCAAGATCAAGACCAAGTGCCCTTTCCAATCAAATAACTCCCTTGACATCATCTAAAAACTCTACGAATGATCTATTGAACTTTGGTGCTCAACCATTCTTCATTTCTGAACATGCTGGGTCCGAGTTCAGCTCATTGAACGAGTTCCTCTCAATGCTGGATGACCCTGAACTAATGGGTGCAGATGCTTCTAATTTGAACAACAATGGCTCAGATCCAAACATGGTGTTTTCGACTCCTACTCTAGGGAATGTTAACACTAATCATAAAATCCAACCACAGCAATCACAACCACAAGGCACTAGTATCAGCGCCTCACACTCACTAATGAACTTGTCATTGACAAATCTTTCAGTATTGAACTCTCCAAATTTGCAAGCTGGAGTCTTCAACTTCAATCAACAACATCAACAGCAGTTACAACAACAACCACAACAGCAACAACAACAGCATCATCAACATCAACAGCCACAGCAACTACAGTCACAAAACCAGGGTTTGAGCAACAATACTAACCATCCAACCTTGTATGAGCAACAGCAAACACAGCAATTACAATCACTTCAACCTGCCCATCCCCCATCGCAACATCACATCTCAGATTCTGCAAGAGACAAGTTCTTCCTAACTGCAGCTGATCCTTCCACTGAGATCTCACCTGAAGAGAGGTTGAAACAAGTGATCAACGCCAAATTAGAGGCCGGTTTATTGCAGCCATACAACTATGCAAAGGGTTATGCCAGATTGCAAGTTTATATGGACAACTATATGAATCATTCTTCCAAGCAGAGAATCTTAAAGCCATTGTCAATTTTCCGTCCTGCTTTCAGAGCCATCGCCAGAACCTTGAAGGATGTCGACCTTATCCTTGTTGAGGAGAATTTCGAAAGGATGCTATTGGACTATGACCGTGTCTTTACATCAATGGCCATTCCTGCATGTTTATGGAGACGTACCGGTGAAATCTATAGAGGTAACAAAGAGTTTGCCTCTTTAGTCGAAGTTTCAGCCGATGATTTGAGAGATGGGAAGCTAGCTATTTATGAATTGATGAGTGAAGAGAGTGCTGTTAATTTTTGGGAAAAGTATGGTGCTATTGCATTTGACAAGGGTCAAAAGGCTGTGTTGACCAGTTGTAACCTAAGAACCAAGGATGGGAGAAGAAGAAAGACGTGCTGTTTCAGTTTCACTATCAGAAGGGACAGATACAACATTCCAAGTTGTATTGTTGGGAACTTTATCCCAATCAATCCTTAATTGTGCTTACCAATGAAAATGTATTATTCTATTTATTGAACATTATGTAGACCCGTTTGCAAGTGGTGGGTTATAAGTTCACGGGTCTATTAGGCTGTTGGAATATAAGTTTCGCTTTGCTGCTATAGTAATTGAGCTACATAGATTATAGATAGCTAAGAGTTGGAACAATAGAGTGTTGTTCGCCCTCCAGCATTCCAACATAGTCCAGGATTAGTTTTGATGATAACTCAACTAGGAGACTCTCCATCCAATCACCGTGTAAAAACTCCGATCAGCGCCCGTTCAAACGGTCGAATGTGCCAAAATAACACAATACGCGCCCACGCAAAGACACAAATACGAGAAAAAGTCACCTCATGGGACCTTCTGTTGTTATCACTCTTATAAACCTTTTCTAAATCTTTGAAATCCCGCGTGTTTTCCAGATCTTCATTATAACAGAAATCCCGTGGAATTTGTTACCGGATTCGGCCTTTCAGATCAGAATAATATTTCTGACCTCATCACCTCTTTTCGCCCCAAGATAATGGAGATAGCAGGAGAGCTGCTAGGATTTCTCCTGAGTTCACTAATGATCTGATAGGAAAAGAGTCTCTGTATGTTATAAATACCTTCAGGGGCCCACAGTTTGAAACATACGACAGAGTGAGCATAATAGGCCCAGTCATCTTTATCAATTATACATCATGTCTTCTAGTTCACAACTAGCGTCGGCCACGTCTCATGAGGTTCGTGTAAGAGAGGAGCAAATCGAGTTGGAGAAGCTTTGGTACAAGCAGGAGCTCAACAGATCATATTCCATGATGTCGTTGATCCCTTTGGAATCATCACGCTGACACCATCTTCTGCAATCGCAAACACTTTGCAACTTCCACTAGAGGCTGGTGGTCCACTAGCTTTAGTGTGGGGTTATATCATCGTTGGTATCTTCACAATGGTTGTTGCTACTTCACTGGCTGAAATAGCTGCCGCTTTTCCTCCTGTCTCAGGTGGTATGTTATCTTGGAGTTACTTACTACCAAAGAACAAGACAGTAAAGATCTTAGCAAGTTGGTACACTGGTTATTTTAACATCTTTGCCCAGATAGCGTTTGCATCTTCTGCATCCTTCCAAGGTGGGTTTATGATTATTGGTTTGTGGGGTATTAAATAACCCTAACTATATCCCCTAGCCCTTCCATTACGTCCTGGTTGCCATTGGTTTCATTGTCTTATTCACTTTGACCAACATCTTTTTGAACAAATACCATTCTGATGTCTCAACAATCCTATTGGTTGTCAATGTTGCAACTGTTGGTGCCACTATGATTACTCTTTTTGCGACTGCTGATGAAAGAAATGGTGCTGATTTCATTTTCACCAATTATCAAAACTTCACTGGATTCAAATCTCATGGATATGTCTTTATTTTGGGTCTTTTACAATCTGCCAACACTTTCACTGGTTATGACTCCTGTACCCATTTGGCTGCAGAATCGTCATCTAAATCCGGTCTTAATACTGTTCCTAAAGCCCTAGTTGTTGTTGTTGGTACTTGCATCCTTTATGGTTTCGTCTTTGTTATTGTTTGCTGTGCTGACATCGATGATATTGAAGGTTTAGTTTCATCACCAACTGGGTCTGCTTTCATCCAGCTTCTGCTGAACTGCACAAAGAGTAAAGCGGCAACAACTTTCCTCACTTTAGTTGCAGCACTATTCGCTTTATTTGCTGCTGAGGCCATGTCCTTAGTTAACTCAAGAACAATCTACTTCTTCGCCCGTGACGGTGCCTTTGTTTTTCCTTCATCCTTCTTAAAGGTCTCTTCTAAGTATAACGTCCCAGTGCCAGCTTTACTTTTCTCCATGTCTGCTCAATGTATCATTGTGATCCTTTACTTCAGCTCTGATATTGTATTCAACACTATTTTATCCCTAGCGACGATTGGTCATGAGTTCGCATATTTGATTCCAATCTGTTGCATGTTGTTTGGTGGGAGATCGAGATTGCCGGAATCAAGACCATGGAACTTAGGTAAGTTTGGTGTCTTCCTAAACATCACTGCTATCGCCTGGTTAGCGTTTATATTCATCACCGCGTTCTTCCCAGCTGTCAACCCAATCACAACCTCCACGATGAACTACAGTATTGTGATCTTCTTCCTTTTCGTTGCCTACGCTACCATCGTCTACATCTCACAAGGTAGAAAGACTTATGTTGATCCAAAAGGGGATCTGGAACTGGAGGAACTCATCGAAGAAGCTCAAGAACTTGAAGCCGTAGAGCAGCAACGAGCTTCAGATGGAAAAGTCAGTATATCCACTAAGGGCGATTTATAAGCATTCTGTGTTGGTTTTTTGTTCATTACTATAGAGTGATAGCCATATTTATAGCGCTTAATTTCATTTTTGATTGTTTTTATGGAGTCTTGATTTGTAAGAGCTGCTGCAATGAATAGACTCCTGAAATTTGTTAATCTCCAGCTTTACGTCAACTATAAATAGAGTGCATTTATATTGAATAGTTGGAGGTTGTCCTAGGTATTTAATTTTATCAAAAGGTATCAATGCTTATATAATTTTTTTTTTTCACAAATACAAAGCTCTTTATTTATAATTTTAAATACATCTTCGCCATAATACTTTTCTAGTATATGCTTCATTTTTGGTTTAACTTATTCATCTCCTTTATCTCCTAATTCTTTTTCTTTTCCTCATACCTCCTCTCTTCCATTACTAGACTTTTTTTTTTTTTAGAGTAAAACTTGTATTGACGGCTATTTCTACCTTAATTATTTATGGCTTCTAGCTAGTCTATATTCTTCGAATTGCTTGCGACTTCTTTAGTCTTTTTATCTTTCTTCTCACTTGTCACATGATAATAGGTTCAATCTCATCCCAGTAAGTATAGCTTGTTATCAATCTTGGAAGTTCACCTGCCTTGCGCAATTTCTTACATAAGCAGATCTCACCTATTAACAAACACCAATTTTCGCAATCTCAGAACTCGTCCTTGTTAGCTCAGTTGGTAGAGCGTTCGGCTTTTACAGTCAAACTAAGGGAAAAATCATTTCTTAGCGGAAGTTAACCGAAATGTCGGGGGTTCGAGCCCCCCATGAGGAGTTCTATTTTTTTTCAAGCTTTGCACAATTTCTTTTTTAGCATTTGTTGGCACTTTTTCTGCTTATTGTTTTAACAATATGAATTGAAAACTCAATGTTGTTCCTCTTAATGTATTCGGGTGAATGATTCCTTAAAGCTCGGCCAATCAATGAACCTCAAATCTTAAACTTTAAATCAAACAATCTTCGAATTTCGCGAGTCCCAAATTATGTGGGGTCTCTTTCGGGGTAAGTGAGAATCTCGCTTAAATTTAGTTTAGAGGCACCGTCAATAGAAGCTACAATTGAATAATTCCAAGCAGATGATATATAATCTATATTCAGCATCAAAAGCTTGTGAAAACACGCACATGGAATAAATATATATGTGAGGAGGTATCTTCCTTTGAATTTTTTTGTTGTTAATGTAGATAAAAAAAACAGTGAGTAAGAAGAGAGGTCATAAAGGTCATAAACATTAAATATAATCAACATCCTGCGAATCAATCACGGGAATATCAATCAATTCAACTATTTGTTGCTCAAACCTTTAACCAATTCAATGTATTTTTCAGTGGAGAATGATTTTGGTCTTTCAATTGGAGCACCAACAGCTCTGTCAATGATC
>JAKTXY010002089.1:3906-29156 GCA_030561705.1 Taiozyma sp. yHQL14 | reverse complement strand
GGGTTTAAACTTATCAAAAAGGGCATTAATGCTTATATAATCAGTAGACAACTGCTTACATAAGCAAACTGCACTTACTAGCAAACACCAATTTTCGCAGTTTCAGAACTCGTCCTTGTTAGCTCAGTTGGTAGAGCGTTCGGCTTTTACAGTCAAACTAAGGGAAGATCATTTCTTAGCGGAAGTTAACCGAAATGTCGGGGGTTCGAGCCCCCCATGAGGAGTTCTATTTTTTTTCAAGCTCTGCACAATTTTTCTTTTACCAGTTGTTGGCGCTTCTTCTTATTGTTCTAACAATATGAATTGAAAGTTCAATGTTGTTCCTCTTAATGTATTCAGATGAATATGATTCATTAAACCTCGGCCAATCAATGAGCCTCAAATCTTAAACTTTAAAACAAATCGAATTTCGCGAATCCCAAATATATGTGGGGTCACTTTCGGGGTAGGTGAGAATCTCGCTTAAAATTTATTTTAGAGACACCGTCAATGGAAGCTACAATTGAATAATTCCAAGCAGATGATATATAATCTATATTCAGCATCAAAAACTTGTGAAAATACGCACATGGAATAAATATATATATATGAAGAGGTATCTTCCTTCGATTTTTTTTGTTGTTAATGTAGATAAAAAAACAGTGAGTAAGAAGACAGGTCATAAAGGTCATAAACATTAAATACAATCAACATCCTGCGAATCAATCACGGGAATATCAATCGATTCAATTATTTGTTGCTCAAACCTTTAACCAATTCAATGTATTTTTCAGTGGAGAATGATTTTGGTCTTTCAATTGGAGCACCAACAGCTCTGTCAATGATCAACTGTGGTAACACACCAAAAGCTCTGGAAACACCGAATAGGACAGTGTAGAAAGATTCTTGGGTCAAACCGTAATATTGTAATAGGACACCAGAGTGAGAATCAACGTTTGGCCATGGGTTCTTGGTCTTACCGTGTTTGGTCAAGACACCTGGAGCAACTTCATAGATAGTGGAGACCAATTTGAATAAGTCAAAGTCTGGTAGATGCTTTTGAGCAAATTCTCTTTGAGCAGTGTATCTTGGATCAGTTTGTCTCAAAACGGCGTGACCATAACCTGGAACAACTCTACCAGCATTCAAAGTGTCCCACAAGTATTTTTCAATGGTTTCCTTTGAGAAATCACCACCAACTTCTTCTCTCAATTTGAATAACCATTCCAACACTTCTTGGTTGGCACGGCCGTGTAATGGACCAGCTAAACCGTTCAAACCAGCAGCAAATGATAAGAATGGGGATGATAGGGCAGAACCGACCAAGTGGGTAGTGTGAGCAGAGACGTTACCACCTTCGTGATCAGAGTGGATGGTCAAGTATAATCTCATCAATTCAACAAATTCTGGGTTGGAACCGAAACCTAACAAATTGGCCAAGTTTTCACCGTAATCGGCATCTTTGTTGATAGCTGGGACTTTACCATCTTTGAAAACGTTTTGGTAGATTCTAGCAGCAATGTTTGGTAATTTAGCCAACAGGTCTAAGGAATCTTCAAAAGTGTAGTTCCAGTAGTCCTTCTTTGAGACACCTGCGGCGTAAGCCTTAGCGAATTGTGATTCTGATTCTAAAGCTGTGACAGCAATGGAGAATTGAGCCATTGGATGTAAGTTTGATGGAGATCTGTCAATCAATTCTTCAACATGTTTTGGTAATTCAGATCTAGCAGCTAATTCAGCACTTAAAGCCTTGGTTTGACCAACAGTTGGTACTTCACCAGTCAATAGCAACCAGAAAAGAGCTTCTGGTAATGGCTCGTTACCACCTTCAGCCTTTGGCAGTTCATTTTGAATGTCTGGAATGGTACGACCTCTGAATCTAATACCTTCTACTGGGTCCAAGACGGAACCTTCCCAGACTAAACCTTTGATACCACGCATACCACCGTAGGCTTGTTCTAGGGTCACTTCACCAATGACGGTCTTACCATAGTCTTTCTTCAATTGTTTGATTTGCTCAACCTTTTCTGGAATCAATTCAGCAAAACGTTGCTTCAAAGTTCTTTCTGAGGAAGTATATGATCTGGTGGCCAAAAGGTTCAAACCTTTTTGTCTTAGGGCCGATTGTCTCAATGATTGGGCTAAACGTAGGGACATTGTCGAATGTTTGTGTTTATATGGATATAGGAAGAGAAGGAGGGCACCAAGAACCGTTGAGAAGACAAAACGGGATTGTTAGGAATATTTATACTTAGCTGCATGCTTCTTGGAAAATTTTGGTCATCGATTTCAAACCACAAACGCAACAGATAAGTTTTTTTTTTTTTTTTTTCTCGGTGCTGGGTGGCCAGTGGACGGTGGGTGGCGGGAGGAAAAATCGGCTTCCCTGGCAGGCGTACAGCGAGCTTGGGCGCAAAAGGGCTACAGACGGATCGTAGGCGGACCTTCCTCTTCAAAGGGAGTCAAAGCGCGATCAGCTGGCAGGTGACGGTAGAGAAACGTTAGGAACGGTGATGATAAGAAGAGTAACCAACGTGTGCCATCATCACTCAATGACCGCTGAGCGTATCTCTCTCTACTCTCTCAATCTGGTAATGCCTTCCAGTAGGATAAGCCTAACCGTTTACATTTGTTTTCATGTTCGGGCCCGAGCACTCACTTTCATTCGGCCATTGGCTACCGGAGGGGCATTTGGGAAAACCCGACTCCACCAACCCCACCTTCAGGGCCACTACTAATACAAACAAAATACACCCTCCGATGAGGCAACATCGACAGGTTCTGTTGATAGTAGTAAAAGGGTCAGTGTGTTAATCGCTTTATTGCTGCAGTCTGCCTTATCTCTGGGCTGACACCCACATTTCATAGTGTAGAACTCATTTCATTTTGGCCGAACTGGCATCATTCGGCAAATCGTACGTAATCTCATTTGAAAATTGACCTGCCGCGTTGCCACAGATTTTGTGTCAGATTTTCGAGTTGACGTTAGGGCAGCCTCGCGCTCGTTGTATACATCTTTAATGCCTTTGTCGCAGAGGGATTTGTTGTCGGTGACTGGGTGGCTGTATGTTCATGTACATTAATGTCATTTTTTTGGTGCAGCTCTAAGTTTGTAAATCTGGGGAGGTGGGGGTGGGGGGCGCTTATAGTATCGACCCCACTACTCCAGATTTACGACATGACGTAGGTTTTTACACAAACTCTGGGCACCTTCAATCAAAAGAACAGGACAAAAAGTCAGAAAGATTAATTACAATGTTTAAACACTTACTGGAAGTATCTAGGCTCGTCAAACACATGGAAAGCATGGCCTCTGACACCCTCACCGTAGAAAATGTTTGGGAATCTCATGTCTTCAGGAACATCAACCTCCCTAACCCTCTCTTGTGAATACTCTTCACGGCCCTTATCACCAATGACGAACTTGGCAACCTGCACCTCAGTATCGGTTATCGTTCCTCTACTGATTCTAGCGTACCCTGTTCTCTTCAAGTGCTTGTAAAGGATGTACTCACACCATCTATCATCATCGGTGGCATCAACATCATGCATTCCAGATTCCTTACTCACATAGTTGTTGTAATTGCCCTCCAAGGGGTTCGTAACCAAGTAACTTAACAATACCATTGGACGATCACTAGAGCCCATGATATCTCTGACACCCAAACTTTGTAGTAGTCTATCCTCAACATCTTCTTCTTGGCCACTATGGAACACCACAACGTCAACGTATTCCCCATAAACATCTAAAGTGGCATGGATAGCTGGTGCCAATTCACCAACTGGAGATGGTAGCAAATGGTGCGTAGAGTTGATGATTGGGAATTTGGACAAAAGAGCACAACCCCAAGTATGTTTATTCGGACCTGGACCAAAATCTGCATACATGTTCAGTTCTTCTGCCAATTGTTGTGTCAAATCCCTATTACCCATGATGATTCTTTGTGTATCTGATTCTAATAAACCAACAACGTCCAATTCTAAATCTCTGATCAAATCCCTCATACGACCTTCACTAGCCCACATGTCATTATCCAATCCAAAATGAATGGTCCAGATACCAGCGGTGAACAGCTTAGAATCTGGATGATATGGTTGTGGATCAGTTAATGGGAATCTCAAGTATGCAATCAGGATGGTAATTGCAGTGAAGACAACGAGGATTTTCTTCAATTTAGCTGCAGCGGAGTTCAAGTTTAGCTTGAAATCGTTATTTGGCCTAACTAACCCAACACTGACCAACAGAGTTGAAACTCCAAGCACGATATCAGTTCTCTCTCTCAAGATCCAACCGGCAGGGACAAAGGCATACGCAACGATCCACACATGAGCTAACATCAAGATAATATGCACCAAAAAGGCCAAAGTGAACAAGACGCCTGGGTTGAAATGAGAGGCATTTTGCAGGTAATTTGGAATGGAGACAATTAAGAACAAAGCATAGCCTAACCCACCCAAGTAACCAATCCAGCCATGGAACAAATATAACACAGCGGCAGAGGCAGAACCATAGAAGACAGTTTTGGAACTGACCAAGTCAGATCTAGTAAAGGCTAAGTAAGTACCAATTAGAGTGACAATGATAGTGACTGCGCCATGAGGCACAGGGACCGGACCTTTTATTGGATAACCGTTCCACACCCAGGTAATAATAGTTGATGAGTCTGTTAACATGGCATGGAGTGAAAAGATCAAGGAACCTAAACCGACACCAGTAATTAATAATGATGGTTTGCTGGTCTCAGTGGAGGTCAATTGTGGTTGAGCTCTGGAAGTTAATAGAGCAGCACTTAAACCAACAACGATACCAGTCAAATTCCAACCACCGTTTTCAGCATGCATGATTGGCCAGATAGGATTGTTAGTGTAGTTTGAGAATTTAGCAATTGAAGATAAAATCAAACCCAATGTGAAGGTTGTAGCATATGTCTTTGAATGGATAGAGCGTGAACCGTGGGAATGTACTTCATTAGCGAAGGAGATTGCGGCAAAGGCAGAACCAATAGCAACTAGTATTAGTCTTGTATCAGGATCTTCCACTCTGTATGAACCGACACCGAATAAAACGGTGAAAATTCTGGTGATTTGTGGGGATCTAGTGTATAATCTCTTTAATGGTGGAATGACTAAGAAGATGGTGCATAAGAATGACAATATTGTTAGTTCGAATCCGGAAATACCCATGTTCCACAATGGAAAGTACCAAATGACCAATAATAAAGAGGTAACAACAGACCAAAAGATAAATGAATTGATAGTGTCAACAATGATGGTAATATATGAAACTTCATCTCTGTTCTTTGGCTTGAAGGTATCATCCCTTGATGTGGTTTCAGGTTCGATAATGACAAAACTTAATGCCTTTGATGAATCTAAAGTTATGGTCAAATCTTTGAAATCTAATGCAGTCCAAGCATCGAACAACACATCCAGGATGATCAGAGACCATTCGAAATAGGCATAGATGGAGTATGAACCAGCAACACGATGAACTTTATGCTGGATAAAGAAATAGACCAAGGGCAACAGCATCCCAAAGAACGTTACAGAGGTGTAGAATCTGTAGTTTCTCAAACTTGTTCTCTTTGGGGTAGATGTGATAACGACGTATTCCCAAGGGATGGTCAACACGATATAGGAAATCATAAAGACATCATGAGCATCATGATCATCCGTAGAGGTGATGTACACCCAACCACCACAGGTAACGGTTCTTATTATACCACAAATGACACCTACAGTGACTTTGGTAGAGCGTTCAGGGGCATATAGTCTAATATAGGATAGCAATAGTAATAAAAATCTAGGACCGGAGGTCAAAGCGATCAATATTTGAAAGATGGATCTTTCAGGGTATCTGTCACCAATTGTAGCAGAGACACTTGGGAACCACTCATCTGGGTAGCCATAGTGAGCATTCTCAACAATCTTGTGGTAGTGAAGTGAGACACCAACGATCAGAGCGGCAATGAACGCAGAAGAAGCACAAATGGTGTGGGCCCATGAGACGTATTTCCCGTTGATGGACAGAATGGGTTGGTTCGGCAACGTCATTGCGTGGGGAAAGGATGGTCCAGTGTGTAGTTCAAAGAGAAAGAACTATTACGGTTCAGACTAGCGATTAGTTAGCTCCTTTGTGAGACTTCAATCGGTTAATTTTCCTGTTAAGCGATCGAGATGTGAATTTTGACTCAATTTTTTCATGTTTTGATTTGGCAGTTTATTCATTTTGTACCTATTTCAGATTCTTACGGCCGAAGCGAGAGATGAAATATTTACGCACAAATGAATTGGTTTATTATGCAATTTTCTTCTTAAATGCGGTTGCCACATCATCTAAGTACTTTCAATTACAACTTCTTCAATGCCTTTAAATCCCTCGGTTTCTCTCTCTCTTTTCACCATTTCATTTCATCACGTGATGATTTCATAATACATTCGCGGATTCCAGCTTTCCCCCTCCAAAAACCAAAATTTACGGGGAAACTCTTCATGAAGAATCCATAAACTCGTCAACTTCCACAGCACAAAGTCAGCTTTCAAGGTCATTATGGTGGAAAGTATGTACTCTTAGTGATCATCCTAATGTAATCTTACTAACTCCATCAATGTTTCAGCTCACAAAAGAAATGAGTTGGTCTCCTTTGACAACATTGACTATGAAAACCACAATGATTTAAGAAAAGCACAGGATGCCCTTGTTAGAGAGCAATTTGTACGTGTTCACGCCCTAAAGAAGGTCAGACACGCCTTAGAGAAGTGCTATAGACACCACGGTGTTAACCATTTTGAAGACTGTCGTGAATTGGCTGAGTTATACATGAGAATGACCGATACTCATGCTGTTGTTAAGGGGTTCTACGGTTACCAGAAGAACGATCCTTCACAGTGAACTTTATGGTTATCTGTTAAAACTTATTTATTACTATTTATTATTTATTCATTCTTATTTATTTCTTATTTATTGATGATATACACGAGAATATTTGTAGGTAATTCGCCAACTCTTGTACATATAAGACTATACGTTTTGACTGATAACACGCTTAGGTTTTCTTAGAATTTGGTCATAAAATCTCATCAAATGAGCCAATGTTTCGATCTTCAGGTTCTCTCCATTTCACTCCTAATATCTCAAAGATCTTCTTTTCATCAAAACCTTCAATTAATTCATCAGTATGTTTCTTAAATAACCCATCCCCACTTAATGTCATACCTTTCTTGGACGCTCTCAATCTGATTTGTTTATTGAATTCATTATTACCTGTGAAATAGATGAATGCTCCACCCCTAGATTTCCATGGGACCAACAAGAAGTCCACACGGCGACATCGACCTGGACCTTTGTTCCCCAATTTTTCATTGTATACTTCAGGTAGGGCACAACCTCCAAACCATTTATTATTGATGGAGTTCAATAATGAACATTTATGGTATCCAGTTTCTTTAATCTGGGCGATCAATTTTTCCAAGATCTTTCTCAAAGCGGCAATCTCTGCGTTAGGTTTCGTGACAATGAAATCAATATCACCGCAGAATGATTGACCTCTTCTATAACTACCACCAATAGTCATTTCCACAGTAGGGTCAATACTATCCATCAAGTCTCTTAGGTATTCACCATGCATGGTACATTCTTCTCTTGGAATCTTGGAGTTCCAATCATCATAGTAATCCAACCCAAGTCTTTGATCATGATGTAGATCCTCACGATTTTTTAACTCATCAAGGGTTGTGATACCTTTACGGATCCATTTCATTGCTGTAGAATTCCCAACACCTTGTATACCTTTAAATAGTTTCAAAAGTTTGGATTCCTCGGAGTTCTGTAGTTCTTTCAAATCCTTCAATTCATCTGTTTCGACAATCTCTTGGATCTTTAACCCAATTGAACGACCAACACCTGGGAGTTTCACAGCTTCTTCCACGGTAGTAATGTGCTTATCGGTTTTCATGAGGGAGTCCATTGCCATCTTGTAGGCTTTTACTCTGAAAACATCTCCTTGAGTCTGACGTTCATCGCACATTTGTTTCAAGACCTCCACTGTTCGCAAGTTTGGGTTATCATAAATGACAGAAGTATTGATATTGTCTTCCAGTTGCTTCGACTTGGTCAGGTCAACATCGACGGTAACTTTTCTCTTTTTTGGTGATATTTCAGTGGGGACGTCTATCTCGTAGTCTTGAACATTCAACACCTTCCCTTCTTGTATAGAGTCCAGAATCCAAGTTTGGTCCACAATTTTGCTATTGCCCAACTCGTTTCTCTTCTCAAGACCAGCGTGAGTAAGCACCTGTCTCCCCAGTGGGACAACCTTGCGATCAACAACAAGGTGGGTTGTAATCCCAGGCCTGAACTTTTGGTTTATAATGGCACCATGTTTCCTTGCCAATGATTTCCTGATCTTTGTGATGCCAGTGTTATTGTTAGGAACGAACAAGAATTTAAGACCACCGAGCAACGAAGACATGAGTTGGTCCTTTGGGAGTTCTTTCTCGTCATCAGTCATGAATCGACAGCGAAGAAGCGATCGGATTCATGGACAGCGGCTAAGCAAGGAGGTTGTTCTTTGTTGATGTGATCTCTCACTTTTTTGCTATTTCTCTTTTTTCACCTCCGCGGCTAATTAATAGCACGAGTAGTTGTTAGTAGTATAAATACCTGGTGATACCTTGAGTGTCACTACAACGCCACTGTAAGCGATTACATAGAAAGTAGACTTCTTTGTTCTTCTTCATTATACGTGGCGAAAACCCGCGGGGATTTCAGACTTGAGGTCATAAACAACAGAGGACAACAGTTTATTTGTTAGACAAGTAACTAACACCTGGCAATTCCTTACCTTCTAACAATTCCAGTGAGGCACCACCACCAGTTGAGACGTGTGATAACTTGTCAGCGACACCGAACTTCTTAGCAACAGTGGCAGTGTCACCACCACCGATGATAACAGTGTTACCAGCTTCAGCGGACTTAACAGCAGCGTCCAATAGGGACTTGGTACCAGCGGCAAAGTTTTCGAACTCAAAGACACCTGGTGGACCGTTCCAGACGATGGTCTTAGCCTTAGCAACGGCTTCAGCGTACAGCTTTCTGGATTCTGGACCAGCGTCCAACCCTTGCCAGCCATCTGGGATACCTTCCTCAGCAGTGGCAGCACCAACCTTGGCATCAGCGGCAAACTTGTCAGCAGTGACAAAGTCGACTGGAAGGACGATCTCGACATTGTTCTTCTTAGCCTTTTCAACTAGCTTTGGAACCAATTCGGCACCGGCAGTGTCAAAGATGGAATCACCAATCTTGGTACCGTTTAGAACCTTGTTGAAAGTGAAGGCCATACCACCACCAATGATCAAGATGTCCACCTTGTCTAACAAGTTGTCAATCAGTTGAATCTTGTCAGAGACCTTGGCACCACCTAAGATGGCTAAGAATGGTCTTTCTGGGCTTTCTAGAGCTTTGGCAAAGTAGGTTAATTCCTTGTTGACCAAGAAACCGGCAGCTCTTTGAGGTAGGTCGAAACCAACCATTGAGGAGTGGGCTCTGTGGGCAGTACCAAAGGCGTCATTGACGTAGACGTCAGCTAGGGAAGTCAATTGCTTTCTGAACTTTTCGACATCTTCCTTGGAGGCTTTAACTTTACCTTCTGAGGTCTTCTTGGAACCTTCTTCTTCAATGTGGAAACGCAAGTTTTCTAACAAGATAACTTCACCACCAGTGGCACCGTTAACGGCAGCTTCCACTTCTGGACCGACAGAATCACTCAAGAATTTGACTGGTTTCTTTAGTAATTTTTCCAATTCTTCAGCAACTGGCTTTAGTGAGTATTTGTCATTTGGTTCACCGTTTGGTCTACCTAGATGGGAGGCTAAGATGACAACCTTTGGTTTCTTTTCCAAGACATATTCGATGGTTGGTAGGGCAGCAACAATTCTTTGATTGTTAGTGATGGTCTTACCATCTAATGGGACGTTGAAGTCAACACGGATGAAGACTCTTTTGTTTGTGACATCCAAGTCAGCAACGGATAGTTTGTTAGATAAAGACATTTTGATCTGTGTTGTTGGTTAGTATCGATTGTGCATCGTGGAAAGGAGGATGAAAGGGACCAATTGACTACGGGTGAGGAAGTTGAAACATCACCTTCCAGGACACAATTGTGTCTCATGAATTTCATCAATTGACCCATTGTAAGACATAATTCGCAAACACTAACTTTCTGGAGTGATCTCAGAATGCTTGTTACTAAGGTTGAAGAATTGCGAGAGGGAAAATTCCTTCTGAATTTATATCTCGTCTCAAATTCGTCTTCAAGGTTTGGTATTGGGTGATGACATTATTTCGGTCCGGGCCACAAGAAAAGCGAATGATGGCTTCCCGGGAGGGTAATCGCTTTAGAGCTCAATTAGTGTGATCATATAGCTAGCAGTTAAAGAGTGATGTGAGAGTCAATTGTACAATGGTCACACTAAAGAGGCATCAGGGTTTAAAAGTAAGCCTCCTTTTAAACTGGAACTCGTTTTTACGTGGGTTTCCCCTTGACCGACATCATCATGATGCACCTTTTAAACATCACAAGGAACCAGAAAAATATTGGCATCAGACCTGGTGATGAAGACCATTGTTCCTAAAAATGGCACAATTCTGACTTGCTTCCAAGAAAGATGGGCACGCGGCATGATCTCCTGCAGAAATGGTGTTATGCTGTGTACTTCATGTTTTTGTTTCTGTTTTGTTTCAGTTATTGACATTTTTGACATGTATTCCTTGATTCAGATTAAGTTTGCAGGACCAACCTGTAGGTTCGTTATAACTGGGATTAATACAGGAGTAGACAATTAAACCAAACTATTTATCTATTATTGAATATAAATTTTATATCATCACCAGAAATCAAACCCTATGTCCTTCTAAAGACTGGTACTAACCTTCAAGGATCCTTTATCTTCAGTGACACCTTCCTCGATGTTTTTGTTCTTTCATCCCTCTTTTCTAAAGAGGTGACAAGGATGACCAACAATAGACCAACGGCCGTTAAACAAGAGTTATAAGTGAATGGAAAACAAGAGCCTGATCTTGGTTGAAAGTCAGCAATGGGACCCATGCACCAGTGACATAGGCCAGAGTGTTTGTACAGACAACGACAAAGTTTCTCTTCATATCATCATAGGCTAGTAATCTGTTGACCCATGAAAAGATGAATGGTTGACCAGCTGCCAATGGGATAGCAATACCAAAATAAGCAAACCGGTGTAAACCTTCTGGGATATCCCAGTGCGCTAACACGGCAGAGGAGAAACTCACAGTAATGTGCATGAAGGCCAACACATATGGGATGGTTCTGCCTTTGAAGTAATCATCCAAACAGGCCAGGGTCATACAGAACCCAATACCACCACCGGAAATGGCAATTGGATAGATGTTATATTCGTATGATGATTTCTTCAAGGTCAATTTCATCCATAGTTAGAAAGCTTGGGAGGAGATAGGTTGGAAAGCGTTGTTGAACGTTAAGAATAAGACTGGGAAGACCCAGATATGCCAAGTAGTGAAGAAAAACTTGATCTTTTTAAAGGTGTATTTTACTTGTGTTCAATTGGGCACCGATTCTTCTTCTTCTCTCCAGGGCGATCGTCTTATCAGTCTCACTGAAATAGAAGGCGGTGGTGGTAGATGGTGTGTTTGGAGCCAAGAACAAGGTTCAAAAAGGCAATTGGAATAGAAATGACGAAATCAATGACAAACATCCATTGGAATGGTTTCAAATGATGTTGAGCCCAACTTGAGGTCAGAATTCTTTTTTGTAAGGGACCAGAAATCAAACCAGCAGCAGTACCAGCACTAGCAAAGAATGAAGATCTCTTGATCAACTCTTTTTTAGAATACCATGAACCATTTGAGTATTCCAGACCAGGAAAGTAACCGGATCCAGTCAACCCAATGAAGAATCTAATAGCATATAAACCGTGTGTAGTCTTTGGTGTGACCATCAAGGTTGTCAAAAAGGCCCAGTTGAATTCCAAAGTTGCCAAATAGTAGCGAGCGGAGATCCTATGTAGGATCAAGTTGGATGGGATTTGACCAGTAATGTAACCCACAGTCCATAAAGTGTTTAAATAGTTGTATTCATTACCTTTCATATCATAATGTTCTTTCATACCGTTAACGGTTAACGTAGGCGGTACCAACGTTACTTTGGTTCAGTTTCTTCAAGAAGTAACCAGAACAGGCAGATAGTAGCAAACAAAAGTCTAGCTTCAACATGAACTTCCTTTCTAATGGGTGTTTATCTATTGGATCTCAAGCCAAGAAACCTAACTTGTACCACCAGGTGTTTCTTCTAGTGATTTCCTTGTCATCTAAGTCAACGTTCAAGTCAATATACGGCCCATCAATTTTTAATTTGAAGCCATTCACTTCCCCCCTTAGTAGAGAATGAGGATCTAGAAGCAACATCATGTGTAGTGTTATCTTTGTTAACAAGAGTGGTCTCAACAACGGTAGAGTCTTTTTTGCCTAAAATACCCATCGATAAGCAGCTGGAAGTTACAGTAACAGAGAAATCGACTCCATTGATCGGTTGCAGAGAGGATTAAGTCCAGTTTAAATGGGGCGGAAGATCTTGAACTGATGTATGTGTGATTAATCCAACTGCAGCCTCTTTAAATGACGAAACAGAACTGTGTAATTGACGATGAACCACAGAATGCAACGCCCTAAAACTGGCCAACAGTGTAAAATGAATAATAGCTGTAAAACTGCAGCTGTTAATCAGTGACATGGGTGAAAAACTAAGGCTCTATAGCCCTGTTCTAGGTAGTTATTGTTGCTGTTTCTCTGGTGAGGCTTCTCTTCACACAACACTTGGATGTGCCACAATTTTCAAACAATAGAATCTGCGCAAATAAAGGAGGTTAACTTTGTTGGAGACCCGAAGAGCTTTTTAGATAGGTTCACGCCAGAGAGGTTCGCTATATAATCCAAGTTTCTTCATGCTCACTAGCTATGAACCAAAGAATCAAAACAAGACCTTTCTTGGATCTCTTGATTGTGTCAAAGTTGTCTTGGAGGCCCCTCAAGAATAGTTATGACAACGATTGTCCCACCTGTTCATCTCTAGTAGGCCATCTAGCTGCAGCCCGCTTCTCAAGAGTCCAAGATTGTGTCATAAACGCCATTGTTTCTGCCTGCAACCTTCTTTGTTCTTTTTTTTTGGTAAAAAGCTCCGACTTTGTGGCGTTTCTGAAATTATTCTCGGAATTCCGCTGGTGTCCGGGTGTATATCGCCATCCTATGCACAATCTGGTTTACCTCTAAAGAGTCTGAGCCAACAAGTATCGATCAAGGAATCAGACTTCAATGAAACTGAAACAAATGGAATTGATGGGTGAAATATACTCCTCTCGGAAGTGTTCCAAGCGATGAGAGTTGTGTTTTGTTCATAACTGAGATCTCCAACTGTTCAAAGAGTCAACAAGGATTCGGTCGCACCAGTAATTACTTTTTTTTTTTTTTTTCACAAATACAAAGTTCTTTATTTATAATTTTAAATACATCTTCGCCATATACTTTTCTAGTATATGCTTCATTTTTGGTTTAACTTATTCATCTCCTTTATCTCCTAATTCTTTTTCTTTTCCTCATACCTCTTCTCTTTCTTTTTTTTTTGTTTTGTTTTAATATAATATAAGATTTTCCTTAGACATTTGTCTCTTCCAAACTTCGTGCTCTCAACAGGAAGCCAATCCATTCAGACATCTTTCTTAAACGTACAGCATCATTTTCATGTTCGCATTGTGGCGTAGTCATTTGCTCTAGTGTGAATGGTTCATTTCGAGTTTCCTTGAACCCTTCGTTCCACAGTTTTCTTGAGAAGTCACATTCCTCAAAAACATGGGCGTTACTCTCTTGTTTTCTTCGACAGCCATAGCATGTGCTTAAGAGAGGGAATTATTTGCCTTATTTGCATAGCTCAACAAGTGGGCTTTGTTGAAATTCTGGGGGTTTGATTAAATGGTACTTTTCTTGAGTAAATAGTTCTCTGCTGATCATATGCTATATATTATAGTTTAGGTCGTGATGAATCACGGCTGGCAATACTAACTACACCATTCAGCTAAATATATATACTGGCAATGATAATTAGGAATAAGCAATGATATAAAAGGAAAAACGCGAATGATTTCAATTCATAAGTACTATAATTGATCAAGGAAATCAACTTGCACACTCAGAAACATTGGATTGCCAAACTGATATTATGTTAACCACCAATGTACGAATAGATATATAACCGTTAAAACTAGGAGGGAAACAATGTTAGCAATGAATGGCGCCCGATACTTCATGTCGTCATTATCTTGTGTCATGATCTCAGTGTCAATAGCACTTTGATATTCAGCGGACCCATGTCTATCCTGAACAGTTTTTGTAAACATTCTCAAATAGTCTTGGTTAATTGGAACCTCTGGTTGATTACCATCTTCCAAAATGGCAGATAATCTGCTCTTTAGGTCAACCATCACATGTTGGTAACCTCTTCTAAAGAATAGATCTTCAATTGGTTTCTTACGTGGTAAGGTCAAGTCTCCATAGATTTGATCCACAGCGGCAATGAGAATTTCACTACCGAATACTTCAGGCAATATGTGACCGTTGGAACGCAGGTATCTTTCAATCCCTCTTGTCACCGCTGATTGGATAGCATCAGTGTGCAACAAGCGCCTGGTTTTCTTCGCATCTTCACCAACGACATAGATTTTGAGTTCCCAAAGTGTTGGTTAATCGTGATTTCTATGGAGAGCTAGAAGGATGGTGGTATTATAACCAACAGAAAAGACTGTGGAGGTATTGACAGCTGTGAAGTCTTCATCATATTCCCAAATCGACATCAACTTTGCTTGAATATCCTTTTGCAACTCTCTTGCTCTTTCTGCAATAAACGCAGGGTCCTGTTGGTGAGGATAGAAGACATCTTGCAAACATTTGGTGAGCTCCTTATCCACGATGCTCACTTGGGCATATGGAACCTCAATTGCCGCCATTATATTTGTTTAACCAGTAAACTAGTTGGGAAAGAAACACGTATTTCTCGTTTGTTTCTCAAAAGTTTGACACATTTCTCAATAGCGCGTTGCCACAAAATTGTAACTGGGGCAACTCAGATCGATTCCTTACAATGCTTTCGACTAAGTCTCAATATATTCTTCTCAAGAACTAAAAAACTCTTACCGATAACTGATTTATTGATATCAGCACCACCAACCACTGAGCCGATACAGTAATGTAGATTGTGTAGATTGAAGATGCTTACAAGGTTGTTTCTTCACATTTTGATGATTTGAGCCGGACTGTGCCACACATAAGCCCTGTTTATACTCACAGAAATGAAAACAACACGGAAAGAAGACAAAGACATATACGAGTTAATACTGCAGAATTTTACTAATAGAACCTACCAACTGACTCAAGTGTTCTTCAAACCGGGGATTTCTACATCTTTGCCTTCTCTTATAGTATGGAGTATAAGTTTTGAGCTTGTTTGTCCCGGTTAGGAATCAAGTTCGAGAGATGGATTCACAGTTTATAAAGTTGGAAATCTCACATGATCCTGGATGAACAATGCGAGCCATGTTTTCCATCTTCTCCAAAGGTGTGGTGTTATTGCTCGGCAAGCTGTATAAAAATGGCGCACTTGGTCTTAGAGACTTGAAAGGTTATAATTTATACACCGCCTACAAATCCCCTGCTGAGAATAGGATCTTACAACACAATGAATACTCTCGTTTCAAAAGGTTCCCAGTTACACTTGCCTTCACTATTTTGGACTATACTGCAACGGGTGGTGAATTATACCAGAGGGTCAAGAGGGAGATCCCTGGCTTTGTAGAGAAGATATCAGAATTTGGCTTACAATTTAAGGATGAAATATGGACAGAGGAACCACGGAAATCAGATGGTCTGAAATGGAACCATGAAGTCACCTTTAGCAGGTATATTAAGCCAGGAGATGATTTGACCACTCAAAAGCAAAAGGCTGAAACCATAGCCAAGGAGTTCATCTCTGAGAATATAAAATGGGATGCTGATGATAATTTATTGATCTCATCATTAACTCAACCTATCAAGTCTTTCAAAGGCGATCCATTAATCTTCAGCTCCATTGCCGCTTTCTCGGAAAGATACGACCCAGAGAGCCCAGTCACTTCATTTGGTAACGGTGATAAGTTCAACTATGATGAGCCAGATAAATCGGATACAAAAGAATGAT
Source organism: Taiozyma sp. yHQL14 (assembly GCA_030561705.1). Lineage (NCBI taxonomy): Eukaryota > Fungi > Ascomycota > Saccharomycetes > Phaffomycetales > Wickerhamomycetaceae > Taiozyma > Taiozyma sp. yHQL14. The sequence continues at coordinate 12,906 of JAKTXY010002089.1, read as the reverse complement.
GAACGTACCATATTTTTGGTTTACACTAGATTGTTTTTTGCTTGTTTAGTAGAAAGCCTAACTAACACAGACCCTAATGCTTGTAGTAACATTCCGAATAAACTCTACTGGAGATCACCGAGTCTATAAGTCCAAAGAACACATCAACTACACGAAAACTTCTAGAATATCTCTCATAAATAACTCCGATATCTAGACAAAAACAATAAATACAAGTTCAGCCAATCAATGACTTTATTTTTTTCAAGCTGTTTGTTCAATACCATTGGCAAGCTCCTCCAATAGTCTGTAGTCTCTCTTAACGATGCCACCACTGTCTGGTAATCTAGTGTTGTGTTCTAAGAACAAATCAACCTCTCTAGCACACTGTCTACCTTCTTGAATACCCCAGACAACCAATGACTGACCTCTTCTACAATCACCAGCAGCAAACAAGTTGTCCTTGACTTTGTAGCTTGAGGGGGCAACAGTTGGGATAGTACCTCTTTGTGATTTTTGTAGCTTCATTTCTGAAATCTCTGGACCAACAAAGCCCATAGACAATAGGACCAAATCAGCTTCGAAGATCTCTTCGCTGTTTGGAATTTCATTCATTTGCCAGACACCAGATTCAGACTTCTTCCATTCAACTCTAACGGTCTTGATAGCCTTGACATTGTCTTCTTCATCACCGACAAATTCCTTGGACAAGATGCAGTATTCACGTGGATCTTTACCATAGTGGTCTTTGACTTCTGAATGACCATAATCAACTCTGAAGACTCTTGGCCATTGTGGCCATGGATTGTCTCTTGAACGTTCATTTGGTGGTTGTGGTAACAATTCGAAGTTTACAACAGATTTGGCACCATGTCTTACAGCAGTACCGATACAGTCATTCCCTGTATCACCACCACCAATGACAACAACATGTTTACCTGCGATCTTTGTACCAATCTCTGGTAGGTAATCATCCAACAGGGCCTGTGTGTTGTTCTTCAACAAGGTCATGGCAAAGTCAACATTGTTCAATTCACGACCTGGAATCTTCAAATCTCTTGGGATGGTGGAACCAATGGCTAAGATAACAGCATCATATTCATCTTGTAATTCTTCAACATCGTGGATTTCCTTGTTGCAAATAAATTCAATACCTTCAGCAGTCAACAAATCAATACGACGTTTAATGACAAACTTGTCCAGCTTCATGTTTGGAATACCATACATCAATAACCCACCAGGTCTATCAGCCCTTTCAAAGACAGTAACAGAGTGACCAGCTTTATTCAATTGATCAGCGGAGGCGATACCTGCTGGACCAGAACCAATGATGGCAATCTTCTTACCAGTTCTGTGCTTTGGAGGATTTGGAACGATCCAGCCTTGTTCAAACCCATTGTCAATGATCAAACGCTCAACAGACTTGATACCAACTGGGTCTTCAATGATACCTAAAGTACATGAACCTTGACATGGAGCAGGACAAACACGGCCAGTGACTTCAGGCAATGGATTAGTTTCAGAAAGTTTATCCAAAGCTGCCTTCCATTGCCCTTTGAAGACCAATTCATTGAATTTTGGAATGACATTGGAGATTGGACAACCAGTATCAGATTGACAGAATGGGATACCACAGTCCATACATCTAGCAGTCTGGTATTTGGCATCTTTTTTAGAAATGGCCTTGGACAGTTCTTTAAAATCTTTGGTTCTGGACTTTGTTGGTCTATAGTCCTCCTTACGTTGGTTATACTTGATAAACCCACGTAATCTGTCTAGCTTTTCAACCTTTTTGTCTTCAAAGTCCTTGTCTTTGATCGAGTCTTCCAAATCAGCAATCTTTGGTTCTTTGTAACCAGCATTGTGTGAAATGGCCTTTGGTTTGTTGATCTTTTCGATTTCACCATTAGTAGCATCGATAGTGCCTTGGTGATCTCTCTTGATTGACTTCAAGAAGGTTTCACTTTCGATTCTCTTCAATTGTTGGGCCTTTGCCTTTTCTTCTTCCAAGACTCTCTTGTAATCAGTTGGTAAAACCTTAACAAATCTTGACAAGTAATGATTAAAGCTATTCAAGATCTTATCAGCCAGTTCCGAGCCAGTGTAATGACGATGTTCTTCAATCAAACCTTTAACAAATGCAATTTCAACTGGATCAGTCAATCCAGATAGTTCAATAGTTTCATGGTTGATTCTGGAACTGAATTCTTTAAAGTCTGATGTCAAGACGTATATGATACCACCAGAGCAACCAGCAAATGCATTGTCACTTTCCATTTGGGACAAGACAACAGCACGACCTCTGGTCATGTACTCAAAGGCATTGTTACCCTTGATTCTTTCAACAACAATGTTGGCACCTGAGTTTCTGACACCGAAACGCTCACCAGCAGCACCACTAATGTAGGCATTACCACCAGTAGCACCGTAGAAACAAGTGTTACCAACGATAACGTTTTCATGAGGCTTAAACTTGGAGTCCTTTGGTGGCTTAATGGTGATTCTACCACCAGATAGGCCTTTACCAACATAGTCATTGGCATCACCTTCCAAGTGGAAAGTACATCCAGAAGTTAAGAAGGCACCAAATGATTGACCAGCAGAGCCTTTGAAACGAGCAACAACAGTGTCTTGTGGTAAACCTTCAGCGCCGAATCTCTTGGAGATACGGTATGACAATGTAGCACCAACAGCACGGTCAGTGTTGATAATATCAGCTTCAATGGAGACAGGTAGACCTTTATCCAAAGTGATTTCAGCTTCATCAATCAATTTGTTGTCTAGACGAATGTGCAATTTGTGGTCTTGTTTCTTGACAAATCTAGTTGGAACACCTGGTCTGATGGAGTGAGCTGGAGTCAATATTGGTGATAGGTCAATGTTGCAAGTCTTGATGGACCTGTCTTCTTTAGCTTTCAATTTTTCAGAATGACCAACCATTTCATCAATGGTTCTGAACCCCAAATTGGCCATAATCTTTCTCAAGTCGTTCACCAAGTAGTAGAAGAAGTTGATGACATGCTCTGGAGCACCTTGGAATTTCGTTCTTAACTCTGGATCTTGGGTGGCAATACCAACTGGACAAGTGTTCAAGTGACATTTCTTCATCATGATACAACCCATGGTGATCAATGGGATTGTGGCCAAAGTAAACGATTCAGCACCTAGCAACACGGCAACTGCAACATCAAATGGAGTTCTAATTTGACCATCTGTCTGCAACACAATGTTCTGACGTAAATCGTTCAATACTAAAGTTTGATGGGTTTCAGCAAGACCCAATTCCCATGGAAGTCCAGTGTACTTGATGGAAGTCCATTTAGCGGCACCAGTACCACCATCGTGACCAGAAATCAAGATTCTGTCAGCTTTGGCCTTGGCAACACCAGAGGCAACGATACCAACCCCAACTTCAGACACTAATTTAACAGAGACCTCGGCTCTTGGATTGGAACACTTCAAGTCATAGATTAATTGCTTCAAATCTTCAATGGAGTAAATATCATGATGTGGAGGTGGAGAGATCAAACCAACACCCACAGTAGAGTTTCTCACTTGGGCAATTAAAGAGTTGACCTTTGTACCTTTCAATTCACCCCCTTCACCACATTTCGCACCTTGGGCCATCTTGATCTGAAGTTCATCAGCATCTGACAAGTAGTGAGAGGTGACACCAAATCTACCAGAGGCAACTTGCTTGATAGCGGCTCTGATTGAGTCGGTACCCTCAGAGTTGGCATCACCAACAATGTTCTCATAAGAACCACCTTCACCAGTGTTAGATCTAGCGTTCAGTCTGTTCATGGCAATGGCCAAAGTAGAATGAGCCTCCATGGAGATGGAACCAAAAGACATGGCACCAGTGGCAAAACGACGTACAATCTCGGTCCAAGGTTCAACTTGATCCAACGGGATAGGAGTGGAGTTTTCATAGTCCAATTCCAATAAACCTCTTAAAGTACATCCATTGATAGCCTCAGATTCCTTCTTAACATAGGCTTCAAAGGCATTCTGGTTCTTATTCTTGACAGAGTCCTGTAAGAAGGCAATGGCGGAAGGGTCATTAACTTTCTTCATACCACCATCTCTCCAGTGATATTCACCAGATTCTGGCAAACCGACAGGTCTGATGGTTTCTCTTGATGGATAACCTCTCTCGTGTAATGAGAATGCGTCTTGGGCAATGTATTCGAAAGTGACACCTCTGATTCTAGATGGCGTACCGCTGAAACAAACATCAATAACAGAGTTGTCAATACCCAGGGCTTCAAAAATTTGAGCACCTTTGTAAGAAGCCAAAGTGGAGATACCCATCTTGGACATAATCTTATAGATACCCTTGTCAATGGAAGTCTGGTAGTTGGAAATGATCTTGTCATCAGAGAATTCTTCTTTGATCAAGCCTTCGTGGTTCAATCTAACCAAGGTTTCCATGGCTAAGTATGGGAAGATAGCATCAGCACCATAACCTAACAGCATAGCACAATGATGAATTTCTCTAGCCTCACCAGTTTCCATTACCAAGGCGACTTTGGTACGTTGCTTTTGACGAATTAAATGGTGGTGGACAGCACCAACGGCAATCAATGTTGAGATAGCGACGCGGTCTGGACCAGCAGCCTTGTCAGATAAGACAATCAGTTGATTTTCAGCGTAGGTGGCATCAGAAGCCTCTTGTGTGATCCTTTCAATAGCACTAACATAACCAGTTAAACCTTCACTCTTTGGGAACGTAATGTCAATCTCAGCGACGGTCCATGATGGAATGATCTTAGAGATGTTCTTCAATGAGTTGAATTGACCCAGGTCCAAGATTGGTGATTCCAACAGAATTCGGTTACATTGATCAGGTTTCATCTCTAACAAATTGCCCTGTGGACCAATGAAGCACTTCAACGACATGAATTGTTTCTCTCTGATAGGATCAATTGGAGGATTGGTAACTTGGGCAAATAGTTGTTTGAAGTAGTCATAGACCAAATTTGGATTCTCATCCATACATGCCAATGGAGAGTCATTACCCATAGAACCTAGAGCTTCTTCACCAGTGGTAGCCATTGGAGCTAACAATAGAGCAACTTGTTCAAAAGTGTAACCAAAGGATAACAATCTTGGATCTGTCTGAGAAGTGATGGTTGTATCAAGGTTTAAGTCCTTAGCTATTGAGATCTTTTTAGACTCATATTTGTTGTACAAATCTTCGAATCTGATAACTTTTGATAACCAAGATTTGAAATCATACTTTGATGAGACACCTCCTTTCAGTTGATTGTCATCAACAATCTTACCTAGTTCCGTGTCAACCAGTAACATTTGACCAGGCTCCAGCCCACCTTTTTCGATGATGATGGAGTCATTAATAGCAGGAATAGTACCGACTTCGGAACCACAAATCATTCTGTCATCATCAGTGATGTAGTAACGGCATGGTCTTAGACCATTTCTGTCAGAGGTGGCACCACAAAATCTACCATCAGCGAAAGTGAACAACCCTGGACCATCCCATGGCTCCATCAAGCAAGCAGCCCATTGGTAGAAGGCTCTCTTCTTGGAATCCATGTTCTTGTCGTTTTCCCAGGCTTCTGGAACCAATACCATCATGGCCTCTGGTAAAGTGAAGACACCGTTGATGACCAATAGTTCTAAAACGTTGTCAATAGCAGCAGAATCAGACCCACCTTCCTCGATGATAGGGTACAATTTGTCCAATTCTTCACCAAACAATGGTGATTCCATGACACCTTCTCTAGCTCTCATCCAGTTTTTGTTACCTCTCAGAGTGTTAATTTCACCGTTATGAGCAATAGCGAAAGAGTGAGGATGGGCTCTGGCCCAAGATGGGAAAGTGTTTGTGGAGAATCTTGAATGGACCACGGCAAAGTGAGATTCAAAGTCTGAGTTGTTTAAATCATGGTAGTAACCGTAAACCTGAGCAGGAGTCAACTGACCTTTGTACACAATGATCTTGTTGGAGAGTGAACATATGTAGAACCAATTATGTAGACCGATTTGAGTGGTGGATTGTTTCTTCAATAGGTACAATTGTCTCTGCAGTTTCTTTTCAAACCCACTTTCAAACTCCTTCTTTGTCAGAGTCTTACCAACTAGTTCAGTTAATACCACAATTGGCTGTAGGATCAATGGTTCTCTTGATAGAGCGACTTGTCCAATGATTGAGGAGTCATGTGGCACTTCTCTCCACCCTAACACGGATAGACCCAAGTTCTTAGCAATCTGTTCAAAAGTCTCCTTTGACTGTTCAGAGACATCACCGTCCTGCTTGAAGAAGATGTTACCAGTGGCGTACTGGCCCTGTGTAGGCAGATCAAGGCTGTAGTTGTACTTGAACTCCTTGGTGAAGAACTTGTGGGAGATAGCCACGGACAAACCTGCACCATCACCGTTGCCGCCAGAGGAGACGGCGCCTCTATGAGACATGTTGCACAGCAGGTGCTTAGCGTCGCTGACAATCTTGTGAGAGGCGACACCTTTGATGTTACAGACAAAGCCAACACCACAGGCATCCTTCTCAAACTCTGGGTCATACAGACCCTGCTTCACAGGTAAGGAGCTGGCCCAGGACTTATTTTCAGGGGTCTCCTCGTAAGCGTACACATTGGCGGTCTGGTAGTACACGTCCTCCTCGAACATGTCTTCCTGTCGTAGAGAGGCCATGTTGTGTTTGTGTTTCCTGAGAGAGGAGATGAAGGCAATGTTGATTTGTGGGACTGTTTTTCCTTTTATACGAATCACCTTATCTTAAAGTCTTAATCAATGACGAGATCCAAGACCAAGAAGACTCCTCCCTGGGCTTGGTAAAACGTGGGTCTTGCCTGAACCCCTCGCTGGGTGCTAGGCGGAGGATTTCTGCCTGGGGATTAAACAGACAGCAGCCACTCCTCCCCACAATCGATAAGTGACACGTCTCAGCCAATCAGAGGCAGCTGATTTCCAAAGATAAGAACTGGGTAGAATAACTGAACTCAACCACAAACAAACTTGGAAGGGGACTATATCCTTGTGGAAGCCCGTGAAGTCTGAGATGTCCAAAAGGGCCCGTCTACAGTTGTTTCGCTACGTTTTTTTAGATTTGTTCATGGACACACTATGAGTAATCCATTTCTTTGTTGTCAGGTAAAAATATGTATTCGCTCTAGAGAATACAGGACCTCCTTTCCCCGATCCAGTGATGAGTGATAAAACTTGGTAAGAGTACTCACTAATCTGACAAAATTACGGGCTCCTGGATGATCTGTGTGATTAGTAGTAGTTTACTTATAGTTGCAGCGTACAGGCGATCGCCGGCATTGTCCAGTAAAGTCCCCCAAATGTTTTCATATTTGTGTCCTTTGTAATCGGTCAAAGTCTCTGAAGCCTGTCAATACTGGTGCCTGGGAAGGGGATCTCGCTCTTAACATGGAACATATGACCATTCCTTCGAGAAAGGCTACAACACTATTGGTTCTCACTAGCTTAATATGAACATGACCTGAGGATTCATCACGTGACTAATAAGCATTCTCTGATGGAAATCATCACGTGCCTAATATGTACTGTTCTCGGTCAAAGTGCGCCAGAACCTCAGAAAGAAATAGAGGAAAAAATAGGTGATATTTTGACCGTTGTAATTAATACCAAGCACAGGAATATCCAACAAGAAGAACTTTAAGCTTTCGCATCTCCTCTGGTCGGTTAGAAGGTTGCTACAGAAACCATTTCCCCAGATTTTTCACTCTGAAAGTTTTTCCGGTACAGGAAAAGTTCCATGGATTATATAACTTTGTCATCTGATATCTGATACCATTCATTTACACCTGCTTACTTTCTTCTCCACTGCACAAACCGAACGAACACTGTTAGCTCTTCAAACCACAGCTGATAATGCTGGTCACTTTCGAAACCAAGAAGCCGAAGAACAAAACAGGTACAGCATCAACCACCTCTAGTTCCAGCTCACAACCAGCATCATCAACTGCCTCTTCGACATCAACAAATTCAGAGGATAATTCTTCAATCTTACAGAATGTCAAACTTGGTCAAGATACAGACCAAAAGGTGTTCAAGTTTACAAAGAAAAAGTCCAGAGGTGGTTGTATCACTTGTAAGATTCGAAAGAAGAGATGTTCTGAAGATCAACCAATATGTTCGGATTGTAATAGATTGAAGAAGAAATGTGTATGGGCCACGGATGATATGACCAATGAACAAATTAGAGAGTTGAAAAGAGCTGTGGAAAAAGAAGAGGAAGATACTAAGCTGAAAAGGAGAGTTGAGTTTCAGGAAAAGAGAATGAATTCAGGAAAAAGATCAAAGACCATACCCCACAACAATCATCATCCCAACACCAATGGCAATACTCTCAATGACACCACCATTCATGAACCCAAGCCATTCTTTCGTATTCCTTCCTTCAATGATCTGCATAATATCCATGAACTTCATGATGAAAACACACAAAGAAACCAAACACCAATCGCTGCGAACTTAATTAGGATGTCCCATCAAGGTTCACCTCCTCCACTTATCCCTCCATTATCACCTTCAGGATGGGATTCTCCACAGACCGAGTCCTTCTCGGAACTCAGTAACTTCTTTGAAAGCAACATTCGTGGTTCATTTGACAGGTACTCTCAAAAGATCACTGAATTGGACGACGATTTGTCAGGTGGTTCAAATGACACTAGCGGCAATAACATTTCCAAAGGGAATGACAACAACAGCAATGATGATGAAGATGATAAAACATCTCTGGATAATGAGAACTGCGCAAACATCAGAAGTCCATTAGTCACATTTTCTCAGTACCATGTTCCATTATCACCTAATGCTCTGATACGAATGAATTCTCCCGAGCAACTCTTCAGTTGTTCACCAATGTTTGACTTCTTCGCGATCCCTCCCTCACCTGCTATGTCAATGAACCTGAATCTGGATCCAATGGCATCATATTTATATGATTATTATAGAAATAACTTGGCTAGTATTGTGTCCATTGTGCCTCATGAATCTAACTTTTACTTG
>JAKTXY010002088.1:0-15324 GCA_030561705.1 Taiozyma sp. yHQL14 | reverse complement strand
ATGAACTTATGGTCTTCTTGGACTTTTGATCATCGTTCTCCTTATCTGAATAAATCTTGATTGATCTCGAGCTTTGCTTCTCATCTTTGAACAATTCTCTTTTGGGTCTTGGTGAGAATTTTGGGGATAACTGACGCAGCTCCTCCTCCATCTTGTTGTGGAAAGCTTCTTTCAACCTTATGGGGCTGTTTAATGATTCTTTAACTTCTTGCTTTTGTTGCTCGAAATAGAGCTTCACAAGCTTTGGTAGATCTGATGATGGTAAATTGTACTTCTTGGAGTATTGGTACGGGTTCAAGCCTTCGAAATCAAGCTTCTTTTCAACAGGTTGAAGTGCGTAAGGTTTAAAATCATTTCTTTTTGGTGAATCAGCAGCATCTTTCATTGGAGTGTCTTCGATAATTTCACGAGATGGTGTCTTCAATTCCTCATTAGGGGGCTGGTCCGTTTTAATGGCAAAACTACCTCTTTTGGGTGGACCCAATGTATTGCTCAATCTTGTCCTTCTTATTGAACTTCTTGTCCGTAGACTATTAGAGTTGTTGGAGCTTGTCAGTGAAGTGTTCTCAAACTTGCTCAGTGGGGTCTTTTGAGCATGTGAATTGGAACTTGGAGATGAATTATATGAATCAGCTCTGCTGACATTCTTTGTGAAAATTGTCTCATATTCAGACTGGTTTGTATGCATTGTATTAGTGTTATATTTGGAATTATTGTCATTCTGTTTGTTGTTGTGATTTGGTGAATTTCTAAAGTTGACCCTTTTAGGTATCTGTGCCACGGTCTCATGTTTATTGAGATCTGGGTCAACATTCTCCTTCTGTTCTTTCTCTAGCAACTGGAGGGCATAATTACTCAAGGCAGGCGGTTGGAAACTGGTCTCGTCATCAGAGTCTGATTGGTTTAAATAGGCAGTTATGTGGTTTGAATGGGTCAAGGGGCTTCTTGTGGATAAAGCATTCCTATTCTGTACGTGTGACGGCATTGAATGAGTCTGCTGTATCTTGATTGGGATGGATGAAGTAAGGGGTGGTATCTCTCTGTTCTTGAAGTTGGTGCTATAGTGTCATTTAATGAATGTCAAGTGTTGTTTGGATAAAATTAGAGTGATGGGAATTGGAAGGAAAAAAAAACTCAGGAAAATCAAGTAAAACGAAGAAAACAAAGCCTGTGTCAGCCAAGGAAATATTGCAGATAGGACCAGTGTTGATAATGGGGTTGTTGAGGTCTTTTGGACGGGTGAATAAATGGGATGTTGAGTGTTTAGTGCTTTAATTTGTGTCTTTGTGTTTACTTGTTTTTTGTTTTTTTTTCTTGTGTTTTTTTCTTTTGTTTTGGCTTTGTTGGTTTCCATGACAACATGAAGTTTTTTCATTGGGTCAGTTTCAGTCAAATAAACAACACAATCTAAATAACCGACGACGAATAGTTTTATAATGTCATTAATGGAGGAGCGCAACTTCTTTAATGTGGTATTATAGAATATCAGCAACATATTTCCAGATTGTTTGAGAAAGATGCGTGAAATATCTGAGTTTGTGAACTGAGATGGTTGAAAATGGTGAGCAATGATTCAGGGTTCATGTTCTAAGTTGAAGTTGGATAGATCTAGAACTCCTTATTGTTCAGTGATCGAAAATAGTCTACAACTCCAGAGCCAGAAAGGGGGCCACTTATTGATTAATCCTGTATTCATCTGATGACGCAATTGTGGGTGCTCCATCGTCAAGTGCCAGATCTCGCCCAGCTCATTCCAATCTCAGAACGATTTAAGATGAAAAGATCTAACTATAGACGTGTATGTATTGGAAAGGTTTAGTCGGAATGAGCCTCAATGACAGAGTTATAATTAGCAGTTTGTGAAAATTTCTTACAGGGAGACTGGCGCTTGTCCAGTTTTACAGTGTTTATCTCGTCAGACTTCTCGTTCCGTCTAATCCCTTCACTTTATAACCATTGTCTCTCTCTTTTGTGTCTCTTCTCTCTCTCACTTGACAGCGCGTCGTTACCGCATTGGGACAGATTTGCCACAAATCACGAAAATAATACGCGGAAAAAACGCGGAAAAAACGCAGAAGAAACGTCAAATCTGGAAACAACAAAGAGTTCAAGTTTCTCTCTCAAAAAGAAAAATTCTCAAAAAAGAATATTGAAAACACAAAGAAAAACGGCTTTTGATTTCTACGCAAAAATCGCAATTTTTTTTTTTGTTTACGCCTCCTTTTTCCCCCTCCTGTGAACCCTGCCACTACTCCTTTTCACTGGTTCACCTTCCTATTAATCACCAGTTTTTACACTTTGTTTTCACTTCTTTTACACTTTTGTGACTTTACGAAAAAAAACTGAAATTTCCCCCAATTCAGTCAGTGGCCCAAATTTACTTTTCCAAGCAAATTCAGTTTCAAACCCTTTTCCAGCTTTTTTTTGCACCGAAAACAACTAACCGCTAACCGCCACTGTGTCAACGCCGTTAACAGAGCTGTTCACCGATCCTCAGATCTCCCAAACCAACCAACAACTCGGTTTCACAAACCCATCACCTTTTTCCCCGTATCCGATCGCTATAAACCAGTCGCTTCAACCTTGTTGTACCCTTTAGAAATGTCCACCACTTCCGCTTCCCATCCTTACAGACATCACCAGCACGTCCCTTCCCCTGACAAGAGCCTCTACACCGAGACTGACTACATCAAGCACCAGCAGCTCCCTCTACAGTCCACTCAGCAGATGTTGGTGGATAGAATACAAAAGACTTCTTCCACTTCTACCAGCTCTGGCAACACGTTCCACAGTGCTCAAACCAAAGACTCGTCACAGAGTATCTTGTCCAATAACCCTGTGGACCCTCATCCTGACCCAAAGGGCGCCACCGTCCTGTACGTACAACAACAGCAGCAGCAGCAGCAGCAGCTATCTCAACCTCAACAACTATCTTACAACGGCCACTACATCCAGTCAAGAAACAACTCCAACAACTACAATGAACCAAATGTTACAAACTCCGCTTCCTACTTACTTCCACCTCCACCTCCAACTCAACTGTCTGATAACCACCTGCAGGCTCAGTACTCTGCTGAATCATTACAGATATTGGCTAAACCTCCTTCTCCAAACGCAGATGCTGTGTTACGTCACAACAGATCCAGTTCCTCCCTACCGCCAAGAATCCCTGATACCCCTCTTGGTGCTAGATCTTTCAGTACTCCTGCTTGGCCTTCCGGTTCCAATGAAAGCTCAAGAGTTCAAAGTCCAACCTCTCAACAATTTGATCTTGGCCACAATTATACGAAAAGAAGTCATGATAGACAATCCAAATCGGTCGATCTTTCACATCTATACCTATTGGACAGAAACGAGTCCACCCATTTCACTTTGACCAATGAATCCTTAAGCGATGTTTCACACAACATGATCAAGCAATACCTTGGTGACTCTTCATCTTCACAGTTATTACCAAGAATGAAAACCATTGAGATGTATCGTAAGAATGTGAAAAAGTCAAATGATCCAAAGGTTTTGTTCCAATATGCCCAATACATGCTTCAAACCGCATTAACCATTGACACTACAAAACAATCAACTAATGGCGAAAACTTGGAAAAGAACATGAAAAAACAATTCTTGAAAGAAGCTGTTCACTATTTGAAAAAACTAAGTGATAAAGGTTACACGGATGCTCAATACTTGTTGGCTGATGCCCATAGTTCTGGCGCTCTTGGGAAAGTTGATAACAAAGAAGCCTTCATGCTATTTCAAGGTGCTGCAAAGCATGGACATGTTGAATCTGCTTACAGAACCGCCTATTGTTATGAAGAAGGTTTAGGTGTTTCTAGAGATGCAAGAAGATCTATTGAGTTTTTGAAATATGCCGCTTCTAAGAATCATCCTTCTGCCATGTTCAAATTAGGTGTTTATTCATTTCATAGTCGTATGGGTTTACCTGATAATATGAATGTTAAGAAATCTGGTATTCAATGGTTACAAAGAGCTGCCACTAAGGCTAATGAGTTGACCAATGGTGCACCATATGAATTGGCTCAAATCCATGAAAATGGGTTTAAAGATATTATTATCCCAGATAGAAAGTATGCTATGGAATTGTATGTTCAAGCTGCTTCATTAGGTCACATCAAATCTGCAGCCATTTTGGGTAAGGCCTACGAATTTGGTGATGAAGTTATCACCCAAGATTCAGATTTATCCATCCATTATTACACAAAGGCTGCTTTAGGTGGGGATGCTGAATCTATGTTATCATTATGTGCTTGGTACTTGGTTGGTAACCCACCAAACTTGCCACAGGATGAACATGAAGCATTCCAATGGGCACTCAGAGCTGCTAGTTTGAATTTAACAAAGGCTCAATTTGCCCTGGGGAACTTTTATGAAAAAGGTATTGGTTGTGATCCTGACTTAGAACAAGCAAAAGAATGGTTTAGAAAAGCCGAAGCCAATGGTGATGAAAAGGCTGCTCAGAAACTGATTAAATTAAATGGCGGTATTGTCACTAACATAAGCAATGATTCATTTGGTAAGAAGTTGAATAAGAAGAAATCCTCCAAGACTTTGAAAAAAAACAAGAATGATAAGGATTGTATAGTTATGTGAAGGAACTGGGAATTTCAGCCTCAAGAGTTGATGAGTTCCAAAAGGAGAGTTGATTGTTAATTGATTTTCATTTGCATTTTTAGTCGGTGACTAATTTAAAGGACGTGGTTACATTATAAAACAGTTTTTCAGATAGTACATATGTTTTCCCTCTATTAAAAAGATATGTTGTAGAAATTGTTTTCTGCAATTCATACCCTCATTCATATTCATTCTTCAAAGTATTGTCTTGCGATGACTTTGATCTTTCAAACTTTTCACCTTTATCGTCGATAATATTAATATCTTTGTTCAATTCTTTTAACGGTTCTTTGTGTTTCAACTGTATGATTTCTTCACGAGTCTTTGACTTAGGTAACGTCCTCACAATATCCAATTTTTGTCTCTTGGTGGGTAATGGGTATTCATCAATATGATAATCCCATTGAGCAATCTCTTTGGAGATGGAATGTAATGATTCTTGTGAGATTGATTGGAATTTTGATAAGTACTGTTTTTGTTGTTCCAAGTAAGAATCAATTAGTTCAGGCTTTGTAGATGATAATTCTTTACCAAATGATTGAAAATTATCTGAAATTGTGGTTAATGATTGAGAGATTTGCGATTTGATTGATGAGACTTGATCTTGAGTGAAGTGGGAATTCTCTTTGTTTAAAGTCTTCAACTTGATGGCAAACTCATTCAAATTTCTCATCTTGTTATCTAAATCTTCAATTGATTGATTGAATTTGAGATCATTTTGGGAGATTTGATCTTTTAAGAATGAAGATAATGAATTATTTCGACTAATAATGGTGGACTTTCGGTTCTCAAGACCTTCTTGTAATAAATCAGCTTGTTCTGTGAAACCCTGTTGGAACTTTTGTTGATTTGGAACCCATTTATCTTTAACAAATGATTCATAATTGACACTGAATGAAGTATGCTTTTGAATGATTCTAGATAATTCTGGCTGGATTAAATCCACTTTTTCACTCAACCTGTCCAATTTCCTTGATTCATGTGAATTAATCAAATGTGAAATTTGGCTGAAAAGTTCTTCTTTTTCTAATTTCGAACTTTGTCTTTCAGATTCCTTAAGATTGACTAACATGTTCATTTGTTCTTGCAATAGGCTATTATACTTTGCTTGATGATTAACAACTCTGGCCTTCAATGTCAGAATGTCAGAAACTTGGACATCTAATTGCGATTGAACGTTTTGAACTGTCTCTTTGAACGCGTTGCTGATCTCTTCAAACCCGGATTTGACAGTGGAGTTTATCGATTGAATTTCTTCTTTTACTCTCTCTGCGTTCTCAAGTGACTGCTGCTTCAAGTTGTTCAAATCCGTTATCAATTCATCTTTGATCTGTGATTTCAACGTTTCAATGCCGTCAATTTCATCGTCTGTAGATTTGGTCAGATTCAAGACTTTCTTTAGAACTGTATCAATGCTTGACCCAAGATTTAAAGAGTTTGATTCAACGTTCTGAGACTTTTCTTTAAGCTTGGCTTGCTGAATGTCGATCATCTGTGAAAACTTGGAATTCAACGCCGCAGATAATTGATCGCCTTGAAAAGCAAAAGTATCAATTCTGTCTGTTAATGAGTCAATGTTAGAGTTTATCTGTCTTTTCTTCTCAAATAAAGCATTCTGGTTGGCTTTTGCTTCTGAATCCTTGTGGGAAAGGATTTTCAACAATTGTTCTTTGGTATCAGCAACTTCATCTATTAGTTTCACCAGTGAGAAATAGGTGTCATTCAGCTTTGTTTCAGTTTCTTCACGGTTCTTATTCATTAACACTTGTATCTCAAGTTCTTCTTCTGTGTCTTGTAATTTTGCTTTATTTTCATTCAATTGATTCTCTACGACTTGTTTCTGGCGCTTGCTGGTAGCTAAATCCTCTTCAATCTTCTTTATCTGGTTCAAATGGTCTTCAAAATCGTGTTTGAACTTCTTGATCTGTTCTTCTAGCAAATTTATTCTGAGCTTCTGCTCTTCAACATGAATTCTTCGACTCTCGCTCTCGGCTGTTACTTGTTGCCAGTTTTCTTCTGTAACGTAGATTCCATTTTTACTTCTGGTCGCAATCAAATCATTCCTTAGTCTTTCAATCTCTTGGACGTATTCTTTGATCAACATTTTCTTGGACATAGTTTGATTGACCTGTGGTTTGTTCTTGATAGATTTGGCTCTGTTAGCATACTCTAATGTACTTATTGTCTCGTCTAAGGACACTTTGGCTGGTGAAATAGTGGCAATGATGCACGTTTTGGTTCTTCCGCCTAAGGAATCTTGTAATAGCCTTGTCAATTTAGATTCTCTGTATGGGATATGTGGTGACTGATCAACTAAAGCATTTATAACTCTACCTAGTGTTAAAAGACTCTGGTTTATCATGCCAGCTTCTCTCGCACGTTTGTTCTCAGCACCTGATCTGCTGATATTTTCTGAACCGGCTAAATCAACCAAATTCAACTTACCTGTTTTCAAGTACTCCTCACCAGAAATTGGATCAATTTCCTTCATTATCACAGTGATTGTAAAGACACTATGCGATCTTGATGACAAATCGTTGCATTGGGTAGCAGCAACTTGACGTTTGAAGGAACCGTCTGATAACACCTTCATACCTTCTTCGGCAGTCTTGATATAAACTTCTTCCATACCCTGGACAGTTATTGATTTCTTCACTGGATCTTCAAAAATTCTAACTGTCTTCTTCTCTTGATCACTGGCTAATAGCAAATCACGTAGCTCTTCATTGTATAGTTCAATAAATGATATCTTGACAGAGAAGTCTGGAATCTTGTCTAGCTTCTTGAATAGGTCAACCAAGGTTCTCGGAATTATACCGGCATCCGGAGATAAAATAGTACTTGCATTGCTGATATCACCACTCATTGTGTAAGTCTTACCAGTACCAGTCTGGCCATAAGCGAAAACAGTACAATTATAGCCATGTAACATCTCCTTCAACACCGACTGAGCTATACCGCCATAGACAGTTTCTTGATCACTTTCAGCACCAAACACTCTATCAAAGGTGTATGTCTTGTTGCTTACACTCATTGGTCCTGTCTGTAGAAGAACCTCTCTGCCCATATGGCCTGTTGTTGAAACCACAACACCACTGTTCTCCTTGAGTTCTCTATCATTTCTGGATCTACATCTGACGTAAACTGAGATGTTAGACTCTTCAAGCTTAACGTCGCTAAGTCTTGAGCTCGATGTCTTGGTTCTCTGAGCAAAGGAAGGTGAACCAATGTTTGAAGATGCAAAGGAGTGTCTTTTCAGCGGCTTGTTCTCTGGTGCAGGATTTCGCTGGCGATTGGTAGTCGCAGCATATGACTGCCTAGATGTCTTTACTGGTTTGCTCTCTGACATTGTGAGGCCCTTCTTAACTGCGGTTGAACGTGTCTGTGAAGCTTTGACTTCTTCTCAGCGCTTTGTGCTTAAGTCAATTTTTTTGTTTACGTTTTGTAACTGATCTGGCCACGCAAAAACGCGAAACTTAGGGAATGACAATCGCCATGGAGACGAGTATTGTTCAGGTGGTCACTGTGCCATTTTGCTCACAATTCCATCTCACCATTGGCCCAAACACGGAAAATATCACTTCTTAAAGATTTATTCAATCTAATGAAGGTTTTTTTGTCTTTTTTAGACTTTTACTGAGCAAGATATGCCATTCTGTGGGCTCTGTCCGTTTCCTTCATTTTATCACGTGACTTTCGCGTTTTCGCGTTTTGTTTCGCGCTTTTTGGCGGCTTTTTTCGTGTATGGAAAAATCAAAACAAAGAAAAAATTGTGATCTTTGGTGGCAACTGGACGTGAGAAGCTCAAGAACAGATATAAATGACGCAACACGATGCCGAGGATGAACCTGTACAGCAAGTGCCAGAGGACCACGAAGAAGAGGATGAAGAAGTGTACGGGCCCCTGCCTGTCTCCAAGCTAGAAGTGAGTATCAGGAGTTTCATAACACTGTTGTGGATAAATAGAAACTAACAGATATTCAAGGGTAATGGTATCACTTCCGGTGACATCAAGAAACTAATAGACGCTGGTTACAACACTGTTGAAGCTATTGCATACACGTATGTATTGTGGCTGGTTGCCATCCTATGCTCACTTCACTAACTCTTCTATCTAGCCCAAAAAGAGCCTTGATCCAGGTCAAAGGTATTTCAGAAGCCAAGGCTGACAAACTACTAGCAGAGGCCTCTAAACTAGTCCCTATGGGCTTCACTACTGCCTCGGAGTTCCATCACAGACGAAGTGAGTTGATCTGTGTGACTACCGGTTCAAAGCAACTAGACACTCTTTTAGGAGGTGGCATTGAAACAGGCTCCATCACTGAAGTATTTGGTGAGTTCAGAACTGGTAAGTCACAATTATGTCACACTTTAGCCGTGACATGTCAATTGCCAATTGATATGGGTGGTGGTGAAGGCAAGTGTCTATACATTGATACCGAAGGTACATTCAGACCTGTTAGATTGGTTTCGATCGCCGGAAGATTTGGTTTGAACGAAGAAGATGCTCTAGACAACGTCGCCTATGCTAGGGCTTACAACGCAGACCATCAAATGCAGTTGTTGAACCAAGCTGCTCAAATGATGTCGCAATCAAGATTTTCATTGTTGATTGTTGATTCAATCATGGCTCTATACAGAACCGATTATGCTGGCAGAGCTGAATTATCAGCTAGACAGATGCATGTTGCGAAGTATATGAGAACTTTGCAAAGATTAGCCGATGAATTCGGTATTGCTGTGGTGATAACCAACCAAGTGGTCGCTCAAGTTGATGGTGGTATGATGTTCAATTCTGATCCAAAAAAACCTATCGGTGGTAACATCATTGCTCATTCTTCAACAACTAGATTGAGTTTCAAGAAGGGTAAAGGTGAGCAAAGAATTTGCAAGATCTATGATTCTCCTTGTTTGCCTGAATCTGAGACTGTCTTTGCTATTTATGAAGATGGTATTGGTGATCCAAAGGATGATGATGAATGATTATCTTCTCGAAGAAACCCTATTATACCCTGGTCTTTCTTTATTGTACTGTTTGTTTCACGTTATCTGGTGCTAAATTTCTGGTTTCCTTCGTTTTTATAATACTTAAATGTTTATGGTTTGCTTATTGTTTGTATCTCTACGTAAATATTAGCCTTTGAAAATCTCAGCCTTGTTAATATAATAATTACACAGTGCTAATCGTGAACGTCTCGTTAAAACTCTGGGGCCATATTCATATCAAACCAACCTAGGACATCATCGTTCCCTTCAATCCAACCAGCGCTTTGTTGTTGAAAGAATGAGTCAAAGTCAGCTTTGTTACCATCGTAGCCATTATTGTCATAACCCAAGTTTGGATTACTTGGAGATGGGACACCAGTCAATTGATCCAAATCGTAATTACCAAATGGAACACCAAGACCCAGTGAATTCCCAGGTGAGTTCGAAGTAGACGGACCCAGGTTCAATTGTTGACCTTGATTGGTGTTCTGGATTCTGGTATTGACAACTTTTCTCAGTCCATTTAGATTGGTGGAGGAGCCATTATGGGATTGCGGATTTGAAATAGAGTTCACCCCTTTCGATGGAATACTACCTGTAGATTCCAACATAGAAACAGGTATACCTTTGATCTCAGTTGGTTTTGACAACCCAGCAGCAGTGGCATTGGCAGTGGCAGTGGACATTGCATTCTCAGTTGGCACCAAAGTGGTGATAGTGGTACCACCTGGTGTCGTGGTGGTGATAGTTTGGAAATCATCCTTGTTGATTTGGTTGTAAAATGGTAGTGGCACTGGTCTTCTTCGTCCATCCTCCATGAATGTCTTTGCTTGTTGATGTGGTTTACCATTCTTCTGATCTTCCAGCGTTCTTCTTCTAGCTTCATGGATGCACCAGACCAAGTCATAGAACAATGAACCTGTTAAATGCGATCTCATTCTTGTGATGATACCATCGTTCTTGGTGTATAATTCTGGATGCGTGAACAAAACAAAATTCAACTTCTCCAACACTTGAGCAGTTCTTGAAATATCATTCTCGACATTCTTCCATGCAGTCAGCTGGTTTCTGAACAATCTATGAACAGTCACAATGGATTGTCTAGCTGAGTCCATGTACTTGTCCAATAATAATGGGGTCAGATGCAACTTGAAGAGGATGAAAGCAGCATAAGTAACTGTCTGTCGGATATAAATAGGCAGTTCAATCAAATTACTTGTTTCTAAGAGTTTGGTCACTAAAGTGATCACTCTGGTGGCAGTCAAGTAGGCAACAGTTACATACTTGGTTTGATCCTCAGTTGGGGTCTCTGGTAAGAATGCAAAGCAACAAATGGTTAATTTGACATATAAGAAGTAAATCTCAACAACCAAATCATCAATCTTTAGCTTGAATACAAGTCTTTCCAGCTCTCTTTCCAGAATTGCCAATGAACCGGCTCTGTTTCTAGCTTCCATCAACCCATCAGGACTAGTAACACTTGAACCCATAACATTCACCAGTTTAGCTTGGAAGATAGCCAAAGAGATCAATGACCTGAAGTTTTTTGGTAGATTTTGATCAACTCTAGCATTTTCGATCAAGTAATCAGTCTGTAGTGATGATGGTAAACCTAACTGTGACGCCCAAAATTGTTCAGCAAAGAAAATACCCAACCAAGTTCTTGTTCTCCATTTCTCAGCATCTGGCAAGGACACCTGAGTTCTAGAAAACTCACTCATAAACTCACCCCTGTGTAGACCCAGTTGATAACCTAGGCTCTTTGCAAGGCCGACGAATCTATAAGAACTGTCATCAAGAACCTTTTGATTAGGTAATGGCCAAATACATAATATCAGTAGAGCTTGTGAAATGTGTGTAGATCTTGGGGTTCTGATCCAACATGTCTCGATAGCTAGTTGCTTAATCAATGAAGCTAGTTGATTGTAAAGCGTAGGCTCTGGATCAGACATACTGGCAGTTAAGCAAACAGTCCAGAATAATAATTGAGATTGCGAATATAGCTCAGAGGCTGAGTTTGAGACCATGACCGGGAAAAATGGCAAGTACTTCTGAACAAAGGTGTTATGTAGCTCGTTGGCTTTGCTCAATGAGATGTTTACTTCACCAAGTACGAATTCTGAAATGTTGGAATTGGTATTTGAAGCCACAGACCTTTGAGAAATAGGAGAATTAGCATCTTCAACGGTTGGCGTTATCGCTCTCACTGACATCTCCAAAAATGGGGGCAGGTTCTTCTGGTCACTGTTTGTAGGAGCAGAATCGTTCAATAGTTGTGGGATTGAGCCTGGTGATGAATTCTGTCTCGAGGCTAAAGCTGTGCCTGAAGTTCTTCTATCCATCAGTAGCTGTGGCTCTCTCTTCAGTATGGTCTTTGCAGATGTTGGAGGTGAGTTTGATACTATGTGTTCATTGTGCGATATAGAATGCAATGGAGAACTAATTTGAGGAGTATGATCGTTATTCTTGATGAAGTTCTGGACATTAAAAGAGCTCTGTTGGTTAGCGAGAGCTTGGGCAATGAGGGATTCGTTTCTCTGTAAGTATTCAATCTTTAACTTCAATTCATCGACATCGTTTCTCAAACTCTGTATCTGTGAACCTTTTCTTGGTCTAAACTGTGGATCAATCTCACATGTCAACCCCATCTTTTCACATCTCTGACAAGGGGCAGGAAATCTCTCAGACGCATTACATTTGATCTTATGTTGACGACAGTGAGTACATGAAGTTACTGGACGGTGACCAGCTGGTTGGTGAGAGTTACCTGGTTGTGGACTCGTTGATCTTTGAAGAGGAAACTGTTGTTGCTGTTGCTGTTGTGGCGGCTGCTGCTGAGATTGAGGTTGAGCAGCTTGGATCTGTGAATTAGGCTGTGGTGTTCCCTGTTGTTTGTCAATTGCAGCTATGCTTGCCAGTGTGTTCAGGTTATTGTTGTTGCTGTTGTTTCCGCCTTTCACCGCTGGTTTCTTCCTTTGTTTGGAAGTTTCTACAGAGACTGATCCTCTTTTCTTAGAATTACCAGCTGGGATGAGCGGTTGAGAAGGCGAGGACAATGATCTTCCCATTGGTTGGCCCTGTTGTGGTAGAACCTTAGAGGTGTTTGGTTTCAATGGCAACAATGCTGGAGATGAAACTGAAGGACTAGGTTGCAAAGGAACATAATTATGATGTAAGGCGGCACTTTTCTGTGAGGGAGATGAGGTGCCGTTATTGTTCTTGTTCAAGTTGAGGCTACTTGCGTAGCTTGTAGTGTCTGTAAAGTTGTTGTTCATCTCGAGGAATGGATGCTCAGCGGTTCATGAATAGAATATTTAGATAGTTTGGGGTGTAGTATCAAACAAGTAGTCCCCGATTAATGGTAACTGAGAGAACACCGAATCGAGGTTTGAGCAAGGGTCTGATTTGTTGTGCCTGTGATGGACGCGTTAACTATGTGTCCACTGTGTTGTGATTGTTCGTGCTGTGGCAACTCCTGAGGGCGGCGGCTAAGACGGCAGAGTAGCTCTTTCTGGTTGACCGCCGACTATATTCACTTTTTTTTTTCCTTTGACGCTCTTATTCTTTCCAGACTAAAATTGTGACGGGCTCTCTCCAGCTTTTGTTAAGCGCCGCAGTAGCAGTTCTCTAGCGAAAATTCGCGCGGAATTGCGCGAACTCCAAATCAGTAAGGGGAAATGGAAGGGTTCTTGTTGGCTGGAAATTTGGCACCAAAACTCCAAAAGAGGAAATTGCGAAAATAGGACTAATTTTGGCTACCACCTAATTGGTATGCGATGACTTCAAGTTGACACATAAATCAATTTGTTAGCGAATATTGTCATGGCAACACCAGAGTCATTACCAGTAAATTTTCTCAAGATGAATCCACAAAGTGAGTTAGGTTTCAGTCATGAGCCATTGAAAATTCGATATATTAGGTTCGACTTTACGGTTGGCCGTTATCATAAACAGTTGAGAAGTTGAGCCTTGGAGCCTTAGAATCTTATTTGGAGGACTTATAGAGAAACATCCCCTACCTGAAAGCACTGTTGGTGCTACCAACAAACCTCTTTAACTTCAAAGAGTCACCTGCTAACTGTTCAGCAATAGATGCTGTCCCATCCCCTCCGCCAATGCTGAATTGAGCTATCAAACAGATAAGGAAAAGTCAAAAGCATGAAATAATTTGATCAGCTTGAGTTTCGCCTGTAAGAGAAGAGACCGCATGAGGGAACAGTTATCCTGAGCTTTGCAACATCAATGAGGTTGATAAAGACGTTCCTGTTGTTTCTGAAGTATCCGTATGAGGAATTTGACATGTTTGAGGTTTTTTAGATGATTTCTGATTTGTTTTACGATAATCTAATGAATAGAAACAAATAGCTTAATCGGCTATAAGATCACGATAGATTCGTACTTCTCTGCGAGCTTTCCTTAACAACATTACTTGTTCTAACACAGAAATCTAGATGTAATTTCGGAGATAACTTAATTAAGATCAGATCTGTGGGTTGAGATAAAGGGAAGAATAAGTAACACAGGCACAATCCCCGATCACAAATTAAATAACAGATACTAAGTTAGCTCATCAAAGTCCCGAAACCCACCAATAGTCCCCTCTTGAGAGGAGCAAGATATTTAATGTTGTTGTTGTTGTTTTTTTAATTTTTTTTTTAATCGATCAAGTTTGTATTTAGTAGTTAGTTATCTAAGTTATATAGAAGCTTCCTAGTTTCTTCTTATGTTACGCATTTTTGCCTTGTTTTGATAATGAAAGATGATAGATATGTGTCTTTTGGAAACGGTACCTAAAAATTTTTTTTTTTTTTTTATCAGGTTTGTATTTAAAGTTGTTATATATAAGCGTTATCGCTTTTGTTGTTGTTGTTTTTCTTGTCCTTGGTGAATGATCTAATTGTGTGCCAATTCTATCCTTTTGTTTTTTCCTGGAATTGGTCCCTCTGTGATTTTGGGAGTCTTCTTCATGGGACCTTGAGCCTCTTTTTGTAGGTGCACCGTATGTGACCAATGTCTCTTCCTCGTGAGGTTGTCTTCCTAAACCCTTTTGGTACCGTTTTCAAGGCTTTTTTAACCAATGAACGTGGGGATAAAAGATGCGTCTGCCGAGGGTTGAACCCAGGACGTTTGTCACGTCATCTTTGGTCTGGCGCTCTCCCGACTGAGCTATTTCGTTTAAAAAGACGGAGGTTCAATCAGCAAAAAAAAGCACTCACGCTGGGGGTCGAACCCAGAATCTTCTGATTAGAAGTCAGACGCGTTGCCATTACGCCACGCGAGCTTTCTTGTACTTTTTTGGGGATTGACAATTTGACCATCCAACTCTGGTGCGGGACACATTTCTCAGTACTCAACTGAAGTCCTTTGATCTTTCAAACGACTCTTTGGTTATTGGTGAGTTTAAACAGAAGAAGGCATCGTTGGTAGATTATTACTGAGTTAGAATAAAGAGGTGGTTTTAACAAAGCAGTCACTGAAATAACTAGTTTGCTCTCAACACAATAAGGGTTAGAAGCTTATGGTAGACGTAACTTGCTAAAAGATGCTAATTTGTACCTCCAACAGGCTACTGGGAGACCAAAAGAGACATCTAAAATTTTCCGCAAGGCAGGTGAACTTCCAAGATTGATAACAAGCTATACTTACTGGGACGAGATTGAACCTATTATCATGTGACAAGTGAGAAGAAAGATAAAAAGACTAAAGAAG
>JAKTXY010002087.1:0-21236 GCA_030561705.1 Taiozyma sp. yHQL14 | reverse complement strand
TTTCATGTTCTTTAAGTGCTTGGGAAATGTTAGAGGTTCCTAGTGCTTTTAGGCAAAACGACAAAATTCGAAACTTGAAGTTGGTCTTTGCTTCTGGTGATTGAGAATCCAACACGAACATCTGGATATCAAATGGATCCCCAAACTCGTTTGTATTGGGTGTCAGTTTCATAAAAATGTAGGTTTCGTAGTCGGTAATGATCGAACTATCACTTCCTGTGAACATTTGCTGAAGCAGGACCTTATTGAGCGTAAATGATAGGTTTCTCAAGCCTTGGAGCTTGGTTTGCATCATCTCGTTTATGTGGTGAAGATCTTTACTTATCTCTCTCTCATGTGCTTTTCTGGTTGTCCTTGTGGAAGTAAGCTCATCAGTCTTCTACAATCTTTCAAGTTCCTGTCTGGTAAATTCAATTTCCTTATTCCACTTGACCTTCTCCAATATCGATTTGATTATGGAATCGTATTTGTTGAGAGTTTGGTCTCGTAACATTTCCAGTAGAACACAAGGTATTCTTGTATGCACATTCTTCACCTCTATTAATAAAGACCGAGAAATAGACAAATCAAAACATTCCAAGGTTTTAGATAGACCACCAAATATGAACATCTCACTAACAAATTCAGCTGGGATACAGAATGTTGCAGCGGCATCAATTGTCAAATTAAGATCTCTCATATTAAGATTCTGTTGTGACTGGAGGTTGTACATGATTAAATCTTGTTCGATTATCTTATATCTACCAGCCTCATCTTTTTCGGTTATGACAGAAATAAGTCTCTCAAACGATAACTCATCAACGTAGAGGGAAGCTTCTTTGGATTCCAAGCCATTGATTGTGTTTGTCAAATTTTGGAATTCTGCTTCTGAGATGCCAAAGGCTCTATTGTAATTCACCAGCTTTCTCGATAGTTGCTCTTCAGTCAAAACTTCAGGTCTTCCAATGTTTAGCATTTCACTTATGAAAGTAAACATGGAAATCAAATATCCCTCCTCACTGATATTTGGTTTGACCATTAGATTGATGATTGGGTATAATAAGACACACTCAAGCTGTTTCTGGGTATCAAATTCCGAGCTCAATCTAGAGCGCTTGATAAACCCCTTCTCTTCATAACGGTGGAACATCCATCTGCTTGAAACATTGAAAAGAATGTCTTTGTCTTTGGAGGCGTTGGTAAACGTTCAATCAAACTCTTCAACTGAGCATGAGACTTTTCTTCCATCAATATCACTGAATAGCTGAAAATCACCATCAGTCAAACAGAATATATATGGTCTAGCAAATTGTATGACAAGTTTCTCTTCTTCACCATTTGTCATACCTAAGGTTGGGCTGATTTCCAACTTTCTCAACCCTGAATGACTAATATCTGAGTGTGTAACTGGGAGAACTGGCGCCAGCCCAGACTTTGGGCGAAGGATATGGTTTCCCCCACGTTCAATGTGGTAGTTTGGTAATGGATCACTCAAGTAACGTGAAACTATCTGATCGTCCGTCATTGTGGAGAGAATATCTCGAATCTCGTGAAGCTGCTCCAAAGTGTAACCGTTTGTGAGAGTATCACCTGTTGGCCAGCGACCACCAGACCGTAAGAACGTGCCGAAGTTGAAGTGTGAAGGTTCGGACATAGTCAGCTTTGATAAGTGAGCTTTTTTGAGTCGGCGTTTTGGCAAGGACCGTAGGTTTCTTGTACTGTTAATAGTAACAGAGAAGAGAAGAGATGGGTACTAAATATCTTTTGTGTCAAATTTTGTGTCAAGTTATGTAATCTTGAGTGTTTTGATTCTATAATCTCGAGAAGTAATCGCGAAAACCAAGACGGGATTCGGCTCGGTTTTATTCGGGGTTAAGCCGGATTTCAGCTTATTCCGACTATGTTCGCGAAATTTTTGTTTACCTAAAAATTTCAATAGAGTTTCTGAATCGCTGAAGACGAAGTAACCATTAGACAATCTGAAAGCCAGAAGAGGGCGGAGTCGTTGGCGAAGAATCCTCACTGAGATATTTGACAACTAATCCCCAATTATGTCTGACGATCAGAGCAAGTACAAATATGAGGAGATGTCCAACAAGGTCCTTCGACAGGACAAGAAGCTTTTATCGAATAAGTCGAATCCATCAAAAGATGCCGCAACGTCAGCTCCTAAATCACTAGCTGGCAAGGTTTCTATCAAAGATATGGGTCAACGTGTTAACACCTCTTATGACACTGAGACTGAGGAGAGGAATTTGGCCAAATCAGTCTCTGAGAAATTCAAACAAAAAGAGAAGTCAAAAGCTCTACAGAGCACTAGAAGTTCAAAGTCAACTCTGTTGGACTCCACTGTGGGGTCTTTGAATTATAGACCAAAGATGCAAGAGACCAACGAAGCTTATGAGAACTTGGTAACATGGGTCTCTCATCAATTTGGTGATGACATTCAACACAACACAGTCCTGAGCGCCACTGATCTGATACTGGAAGTGTTGAAGGATGAGAAGTTGACAGATATCCAGAAGCAGAAGCAAGTTGAAGAAATCTTGGATCTGAGGTTGAAGAACGAGGATTTCGCTCAAGCTCTGCGCTACTCTAATGAGCTTACTGATTATGATGACAATGCAAGCGCAAGCGACATCGACTTGGAAGGAGTTGCAGTTGATTTTGAAAAACAGGAAGACGACGTGGAAACGGAAAGTGATAGTGATGATGATTTCACTGGTCCTAAACTTGATGACTTTTTTCAAGAAGCAGGTAAGGAGAATGAAGATGTGGATGAAGCTATTAGGTTTGACTCGACTGAGAAGCATGACAAGACTATCAGTATCAAAGAAGTTGATGCGTTCTACCTTCAGAGAAAGGTTTCCTCGTACTTTCCAAAGCATGACGCCTCTAGTGTTCAGTCAATAACTTCAGATATCTTTAAACTTCTTGAAGATGATGAGAGTGAAAAAGACTTTGAACAACGACTGATCAAGTTGTTAAGCCCTGACAACTATGAACTCATCCAATTGTTGATTGATAACCGATTGACATTGCTCTATGGTACAAAGCTTGCGCGAAGTGAGGACTCGGAAAGACAAGAGATCTTGGCACAGCTTGAAAGTCGTGGATTGAAGCATCTGATACACCAGTTCGAAGAAGGTGAGGATGAAGGCTCTGAACGACCTCAAAAGAAGCGAAGAATCGCTAAAGATGATCAACCAGCCTTGAGAAGACCAAAGATTGTAAACCTGGATGACTTGAAGTTCGACCAAGGTTCTCATTTGATGACCACCACAAAGGTTAGCTTGCCAAAAGACTCTTTTAAACGTGTGAAAAAGCAGTATGAAGAGATCCACATTCCTGCACCAGCTAAGCCCGATGATGACACAACTCTGGTTCCTATCTCAACTCTACCCGAATGGGCCCAAGAAGCTTTTCCAAATGACGAAACTTCAAGTTTGAATAGAATCCAATCCAAGGTGTTCCCAACTGCCTTTCAAAATGACGCTAACATTTTACTTTGTGCTCCTACTGGTGCAGGTAAGACAAATGTTGCTATACTAACTATTCTGAAAACACTGGGAGATTTCAGAAGATCCGATGGCTCTTTTGACCTGAATAATTTCAAGATTGTTTACATTGCTCCCTTGAAGGCTTTGGTGCAAGAACAAGTCCGTGAATTCTCACGAAGATTAAATGTTTTTGGCATCAATGTGGAAGAACTGACTGGTGACTCCAATTTGACCAAGCAGCAGATCTCAGAGACCCAAGTCATTGTCACTACACCTGAGAAATGGGATGTCATTACTCGAAAAAATTCTGATACGAGTTACACCAACTTGGTATCTCTGCTGATTATTGATGAAATTCATTTGCTGCACGATGAGAGAGGTCCTGTCTTGGAAAGTATTGTTGCTAGAACTATCAGGAATGCTCAATATACTTCAAGAGATGTTAGGTTGGTTGGGTTATCTGCAACTTTACCTAACTATGTTGATGTTGCCAAGTTTCTACGTGTTGACCAAAACAATGGGCTTTTCTACTTCGACGCTTCTTACAGGCCATGTCCATTGGCTCAACAATTCATTGGTGTCACAGAGAAGAACTCTTTCAAAAAGACTATTGCTATGAATGAGGCCTGTTATGACAAGATCTTAGAGGCTGCTGGAAAGCATCAAGTTATTGTCTTTGTCCATTCCAGAAAAGATACAGTTAGAACCGCTAAGTGGTTAAGAGACAAGTTACTGGAAGAAGACAAACTGAATTTGTTCATGAAATCTGATTCTGGGTCAATTGAAATCCTGAGACAAGAATCCGAGAAAGTGGACGACAATGGGTTGAAAGATTTACTGCCTACTGGGTTCGCTATTCATCACGCAGGTCTTACTAGAGCGGATAGATCTGCTGCTGAGGATTTGTTTGCTGAGGGTTATGCACAAATCTTGGTCTCCACTGCCACTTTGGCCTGGGGTGTTAACTTACCTGCTCACACTGTTATCATCAAAGGTACCGAGGTCTATGATCCATCAAAAGGTGATTGGACCCAACTATCTCCACAAGATATTCTTCAGATGCTGGGTAGAGCTGGTAGACCACGTTATGATGAGAGCGGTGAAGGTATTATCATCACATCTCAGTCTGAGATTCAGTACTATCTGGCTGTTTTGAATCAGCAACTACCAATTGAATCCCAAATGATGAGCAAATTGGCTGATAATTTGAACGCTGAGATTGTTTTGGGTACTGTGAAATCCTTAGAGGAAGGTATCGAATGGCTCGGATACTCTTACTTTTATGTTCGTATGCTAAGATCACCTGGTATCTACAGAGTTGGGCAAGAATATGCTGATGATGCTACCTTACAATGGAAGAGGGCTGATTTGATTCATTCTGCCTTAACCGTATTACATCAAAATAATTTGGTTTTTTATGATGATTTGAATGGTGCTGTTCAGGCCACTGAACTAGGTAAGATTTCATCTTACTTCTACATCAATTATGATTCTATGTCCTTCTTCAACAAGCAACTTAAATCTTTCTCATCTATCATTGATGTCTTTAGAATCTTTTCATCCTCGTCAGAGTTCAAGTTGATCCCCGTTAGGCAAGAAGAGAAGTCTGAAATTACAAAGCTAATGGAGCGTGCCCCAATACCTATCAAGGAAGATGTCAATGACCCTAGAGCTAAAGCCAATGTCTTGCTCCAAGCATACATCTCCAGATTGTCTTTAGAAGGGTTTGCTTTAAATGCTGATATGATCTATATCACACAATCTGCAGGTAGATTATTCAGAGCCATTTATGAAATTTCATTGAAGAAGCAATGGGCTTCCCTGACCAAATTGACGTTGAACCTGTGCAAGATCGTCCAACAGAGAATCTGGCTTTCAAACTCACCATTCAGACAATTCCCGGAGTGTCCAATGAAGATTATTAAGAACACTGAGAATTCCAACCTGCCATGGTCAGAGTACTTCAACTTGAGTGACCCAAGTGAAATGGCACAAGCAATCCGTGATCACTCCTTAGCTAACAAAGCCTTTGAATTGATAAAAAAGTTCCCAAGACTGGATTTGAGATGCTCTGTGCAGACAATCACTCCAAGCTTGCTTCGTTTTGAACTTGATATCACTCCAATGTGGCAATGGGATCCAAAGATTCACAACAACACAGAGCAATTTTTACTACTAGTCGAAGACACCAATGGTGAAAAAATCCTGTTCACTGATACTTTTTTAGTTCGCAGAAACTATATCAACCAAGAACACCTTGTCGATTTCACCGTTCCAGTTAGTTCCCCAACTCCTCCAAACTACTTTGTCTCATTGATTTCTGAAAGATGGTTACACTGTGAGTATAGGATTCCAGTGGTGTTGAATTCTCTGAAGCTACCTAAGAAATTCCCAGCACCAACTCCTTTACTAGAACTCTCACCAATTCCAGTTACTGATTTGAAGCTTGAAGAGTTTGCTCAGGTGTTTTCATTTAGTCACTTCAACAAGTTTCAATCCCAAGTCTTTGATACAGTCTATAATTCGGATGAGAATGTCTTTGTTGGAGCTGTGAAAGGCTCTGGTAAGACTACTATTGCAGAGCTTGGTCTTTTGAATCACTGGAAACAGAACAAAGGCCGTGCTGTGTATATTGTCCAGTCACAAGAGAAAATTGATGCAATTTACAAGTCATGGCTGGCCAGATTTGGTGATATTGCTGGTGGCAAAGTCATCAATAAGTTCACAAATGAACTATCAACCAATCTCAAGCTGCTTGCTGAATGTCACGTCGTTTTATCCACTCCACAACAGTTTGACATTGTGTCACGTCGTTGGAAACAGAGGAAGAATGTTCAAGCCATCGAACTGTTGATTGTTGATGATGTTCAGACTATTGGTAATGGGTTTGATGGGTCTGTATATGAAAATGTGATCTCTCGAATGAGATTCATGTCAAGTCAACTGGAGAATAACTTAAGAATTATCGCATTGGGTACTTCACTTGCTAATGGTCGTGACTTTGGTGAATGGATTGGTGCTAAAAAAAATGAAATCTTCAATTTTTCATCCAAGGACAGGGTTCGTCCATTGGAGATCCACCTACAGTCTTTTAACATCAATCACAACCCATCTTTGATCTTGGCTATGGCCAAGCCAGCTTACACTGCTGTCAAATCTTTGGAGAACCACACTTCTTTAATATTTGTCCCATCACGTAAACAGTGTTTGGAACTAGGTCTTGAATTCTCAAGATTGGCCAACAATGATGGAATTAACTTCTTGAACGCTAAAGATGAAAGTTTGGAACCTCTGCTGAGGAAGGTGTCAGATGAGTCTCTTCAATCTTTGCTGAAAAGTGGTATTGGTTTGTATTACAAAAATATGAACAGTACTGATAGAAGGGTGGTTGAAAAACTACATAACAACGGTGCTTTGAGTGTCCTATTTGCTACAAGAGACACTGCCTCTTATGCTCCAACTGCCAATTTGGTTCTTGTTCTGAGTACTCAGTTGTATGAAGGTAAAGAACATCGTTACATTGACTATCCAATCAATGAACTGCTAGAGATGATTGGTAATGCTCAAGGTAAACCAGGTGAAAGTGATAAGGTCTTGATCTTGACAAACTCCACCAAGAAAGAATACTATAGAAAGTTTCTGAATGAATCCTTGCCAGTTGAAAGCTTCCTGAATGTTTTCCTACATGACGCCTTTATCAATGAGATTAGCACTGGCTTAGTCAAATCTAGACAAGATGGTGTTGATTGGTTGACGTTTTCTTACTTCTACAGAAGATTGGAAGCTAATCCAAGCTTCTACGGTGTTAGAGATGTGTCACATGTTGGTTTATCAGGTTACTTGACCGAGTTGGTTGAAGAAACGTTGAACGAATTATCCGAAGCTAAGCTAATTGAGTTGGAAGACCAAGACGAAGAACACGACAGTGATGGAGAGGAAGAAGAAGAGATTTCTCCTTTGGATGGTGCTCTTGTCGCTGCATACTACAATGTCTCATTCACCACCATGCAAACATTCATTCTATCATTGTCAAGAAAGTCAAAATTGAAATCTATCTTGGAGATTATGACAGCTGCTTCTGAGTTTGATTCCTTACCAATCAGACAACATGAATCATTGATTTTGCAAAAGATCTACAACAGGGTTCCTATCAAGTCGTCTCAAGAGGTTTCATTTGAGTCACCATACCTGAAAGCCTTCATCTTGTTACAAGCCCATTTCTCGAGACTGAATTTACCACCTGATTTGGCTTCAGATCAAAAATTTGTCTTAGAGAAGATCCTAACTTTGCTGTACACGGCTGTGGATTTACTGTCTAGTGAAGGTTACTTGAACGCCATGTATGCTATGGATCTATCACAAATGGTTGTTCAAGCTGTTTGGGATACTGATAGCCCGTTGAAACAAATTCCATTTGTCACTGACGAGATCATCTCCAGAGCCCAAGAGCACAAAGTTGAGACAGTTTTCGATATTATGTCCATTGAGGATGATGTCAGAGAAGATATCTTAAGACTAGACGATCGTCCATTGAACAAAGTCGCCGAGTTTGTCAACCAATACCCGAACATTGAGATTGATTACAAATTGGATGATGACCCAATCAGATCAAATGAGCCAAAAAGAATTGTTGTTACCGTTACGAGAGATGAAGAACCTGAAGACTTGACTGTTGTCGCTCCATATTATCCATTTCACAAAACTGAAAACTGGTGGATTCTCATTGGTGATCCATTGACCAGGCAGTTGTATGCTATTCAAAAGACTTCGCCTGATAAAGAAGAGCAAAATGTCAAACTAGAGCTTACTATTCCAAGAGCTGGTCATCATAAGTTATCTATTTGGTGTATGTGTGATTCTTATGTTGATGCTGATAAGGAAATCACCCTCGAAATTGACGTTGAGCAAGGTGAAGAAGAAAGTGAAGATGAAGATTGATTGATTATGTTACTAATGTTACAGTTGTCAGTATTATAGATTATTTAGCTTCATGTAGTACTTTGTAATCATCATGACATTAAGGACTAGCCTATAAAGCGTCTAGCTCGTCCAACTCCATTTGCTCCTCTAGAGTCAACAGTGGCTCATCGCCATCTTCGTCGACGCCGGTGAAACTTCTTGCTTGTTGCTCTTGCTGAAACTCTTGTAACTGTTCAAAGTTCCACACTGATACACCCTCTTGGTCTTTAGGATCAGTAGGTTGAGCCATTGTTCTTAGGAACTGTTTAGCATTGGCAATGGCCATATCTGTCGACAAGTTCGTATCAGCATCACTCAAGCCATGAGCAATCCATTTAGGCAACTGATTCTTCTTCCTGGCGAAACGACGATCAGCCAACACCATGATTCCATAATCATCTTTACCTCTCAAGACTCTCCCTAGACATTGGGCAGCATGTCTCATAGCATCGAAAGACAAGAAATCATTCTCTCTGATTTGGTAGTGGTCTCTCAAAAACTCTAGTCTAGCTTTCAAGATTCTTGACTCGGTATATTGAAAAGGAATACCAATCATAAGAACTGTACGACCATAGTGGTGGTCAAAATCGATACCTTCTGAGACTTTACCACGAGCCACAGATAATAGTACAGCACCCCTACCATTAGAACAAGCAGTTCTATAAGTTTCCAAGGCCAACGCTGTTTCTTGAGCATCTGGGGTTTCAACAAGAATCAATTTGTACTTCCAAACTTCATCCAAGATACCCATTGTTTGCCACATTGAGATAATACTTTCCATGTACAGATAAGATGGAAAGAAAACAACGAGACCATCTGGAGTTATCTTAGCAAATTCAATCAGCAATGAACCATAGTTTCTGACAATACTTGGATCGTTTCTGATTTCAAATCTTGAGGAAATGGCAACTTGATCTGAACCTTTGGTGACAATCATTGGTAAGAATGATCTCTTGGATAATGTCATGGTATACGATTCTTGGATGACAGTATCGAAGTTCAACATTCTAGGGTACATATCCAGTGGTGAAATGGTACCTGATGTGATAATGACCGAAGAGAACTTCTCAAAGATAGGTTTGATGGCAATTGAAGCGTCAAGACATGTAAATCTTAAGATTGGATTTGGAACAGTGGAGTTTTCCATTTCATAAGGCTCTAAGATCAATGCAAATCCCTCTTCATAAGTTGAAACTAGAGTGGCGAATGTTGAAACGTCTTTCAACGCGGAATAGGCCTCTAAATCTTGAATCTCAAGTGTTCTCACCAACAAGGACAATCTTTCTGAACAAAACCTTAGAGGTTTCCTATCAATGAAAGTGAGTTGTTTAATATGCTGTAGGAAAGATGCTGGTGTTTCTGAAATGACATGTAGCACTTTCATTCTAGTCTTTAGATACTCAATGAATCTCTTCAAAAATGCAACAAAGTGTTCGGCTCTTCTGATGTTACCTGGGATAGCTTCTTTCAACAAGTCTTCAGTCAAAACAGGTGTTTCCATAGTCTCTCTTTCATTATTGATGATGTCAGCAGCGCTCAGACCTTCTACCAATTTTTCATACTCGTCTTGTAGCTTCTTGGAATCGGTCTTCTTTACGTCTTCGATCCTCTTACTCAAACTATTGGCGCCTTTGGATGCCTTTTTCAGCATATCACTCGTAAGATCTAACGACAGCGACTCAATACAAACATTATCGATGTTGTGCGCCTCATCGAAGATGATAATGGAATCTTTTGACAATTCTCTGGAAACTCTTTCAGAGATCTTTGGGTCCAATAAATAATGATAGGAATAAATTATGATGTTACAGAACGGGATCATACGACGTACCGTGAAATATGGACAAGTCTTCTGTTCTTTGCAGTATGAGGTCAAGGCATCAAAAGAATAGACACCAGGTGGTACCAAGTTATCTGGTTCCAATTCATACAAATTTTCATGGAAATCGCAAAGGGACTGGCCCTCAGCTTCTTCGCCACCTTCTTGGATCTTTTTCTTAGCAATACCAGATGTCATTCTCCGACATTTCTCGTCCACAATAGTGCCTTTTTTCTCTTTACTCACCACTGGATGTAGACACAAGTTCTTTCTTGATGTTAACCCTAAACCTCTGAAATCTTCAACATAACCGAGTTCCTTAGCTCTGTAGTCCATCAGATTATGCAGTTCGATTAAGGCCTTTTCAATTTCTGACATTGTACGTGAACAATACACAATCTTTCTATGTTCTGGGTAATGCATCTGATAAGCAACCGTCAGAGATAGAAGTGAGACAGTCTTACCTGTCCCTGAAGGCATTTCCAAGATACTGTTACCACCAACGTCTAATGTCTTCTTGATGTCTGACATATAAGCATACTGTTCAGGGTATATTCTTGGGTATGGGAAGAGCACAGGCAAATCATCGATATAGAACTTCATGATGTAATCTCAATCTATTGTATGTGATTGATCAAGTTTGACAGCAAATAGAGAGTGATAACGGCAGTTTCAATAGAAAACAGACTCAGATTGACCTTGAAATCAATACTGAACTAAGAACCTTCCAGAGATCCTCAATTTGAAGCTCTTTCTTACTGTAATTCAACACTTTACTTGCCAGTGACCTAAATTTTTGGCCTTCAAGATTTCCGCGATTTTCAGTCATGTGACTGGATTTCCATTGGCCTACAGCTAATAGTTTCTCACATACGTACGTGAACTGAACTGAGAGTTCTAAGTTTCTTGGAGCCTTCGATGCCCTTTCACAAGCTCTTTCAATTTCTCTCAAATTGCTTTTTCATTTGTCTAAAATCAGGGAACATTACATTGCCTTTCCTCTCTGTAATTTCTGTTGCCAGGGAAACGTAACCAGAGGAGACTGAACAAAAGCAACTCTGGCTATGCAACTATAAGTGGAATTAACGAGTTTGAAAGCACATGCAATCCCCTCTGTGTTGTATGGGTCTCGCAGCCTCTAAATCCTTATTCAAGAGATCACTCTGGCAGTATAATGGCAGCAGTTTTGAGATCTACCATTGAAGCGGCAAGCTGCCCTGGCTGGACAACAAACAAAGTGAAAGGTACCACACTATTGCGCCAGCTTTAGAACATATTTCTAGCCATATCTCCGATAGAGGCGGAGGCTGCGTGAAATGGTATATAAAGGGAGAATTCACGGTGTCCCACAACAACAGATTTCCCACTTCTGAAACCTGCAACCATAACAAAATACAAAGCAGGACGACATAGTTGAGATCAAATTTCTCTGTTATCGGCAGCTCCAATCACAGTGGAGAATGACGTCGTCGTCCAACTTTGAAACATCTTGGAATCGTGTTCGTCGGTTTTTGACTCGCAACTTTTGGTTACCTATCTTTGCACTTATTTCCACGGTTACCGGTTCTTGGAAGAAATCTCCGAATTAGAGCCGTATCAGATAATGGAGGCTTCTGATTTGAAAGTACAAGAGACCCCAGAATGTTCATTAACCACAGATCTCATTTGATTATGGAAACAATCTTAAGACACTCACAGCCAATCAATCACCGCTCCGTCTTGAGCCATTAACCTGGGCTGAATCAAGACGGTTTTTAATCTCCGCCCAGAAACCTGCCAAACCCCTCCAGAGTCACCGGCTAACGTGACTCGGAACCTCTCACCTACACTATATAAAAAATGCAAACAATGGACTTTAAGTCTTCCCACAAACAAGGAAGCCACAAACAAGATAAAGAACTAACGATGGTGTTCCAATTCAATTTGGACAAGTTCACGGACCCATACCTTCCACGCTCAATCGTGCCTAAACTACCACACCCGATAGGCAGATTCTTGGGACAGCATCACAAGTATACAAAGAGGCCGAAGAATGATTACATACTTTGGGCTGACGTTATGATTGGTACCTTCTGTGGGCTCTTGACCATCGAGGGAATTTTTAAACACTCTGGGATATTCCAAAGGCATCATGCTCCGATATTGATTGCTTCGTATGGTGCTTCTGCTATCTTGTTGTTCAATGCTAACCAGTCACCATTGGCACAACCGAGAAACATCTTCACGGGCCATTTCATCTCTGCTTTGATCGGTATAATTATACTGAAGTTGTTTGAATTGTCTGATACAGGGAGAGAACATAAATATATTGGTGCTGCATTGAGTACTGCCATAGCTAGTGTCGTAATGTCTATTTTCAACTGTGTGCATCCTCCTAGTGGTGCAACTGCACTGATACCCTTGATCGATGACGAGATTGGCAAGATGGGTTGGTGGTATTTGCCTGCACATCTTGTATCAAGCACTGTGATTATCGCTGTTGGGTTGATTACTAATAACATCTTGAGATCTTATCCAGTGTATTGGTGGAGTGCATATAAGAGACCAGAACCAACTCCTATCGACGAGGAGAACAAAGAGGGCCACGTGACGTCAGATGACTTGGGTGTTGGTAAGGAAGACAACAGTATCGTTATTTCGAGTGAGAATGTCAGTTGGCCCAAGGATTTAGACTTGAGCGAGTTTGAAGTTGAAGTGTTGAATACTTTGAAGATGAAGCTTGGAGAAAGAGAGGATGATCAAAAGTGAGGCACTGAGGGTGAGGCACTGAAGTAGATATATTGATTAATGCTAATTTGTAATCTTGACATACTTGTATATTTAAAATTACCTTCAAATTGAATATAATCTTAGACCTTAGGGACTCAAGGTATTAGTGATACTAAAGCTCTGCCATGATGGCCCGTGTCAGCTGTACAAAAATCAAAACAAAGATTCATTTAACCATAAGGAAACAACGAAAACAACCAAAAACGCCGCCCCAAAATCGACTTCCAAATGGTCTTTATCACCGGAAATCTACAGGCGGACTATCTCATCACCGTCTTCTTTCAGCTGTTGATCACCACTGTGCTTAAACTCTACGATTCCGGGCGCTACATCCTCATTGAGTACCCTCAGCTCGCCTCCATCGCCCTGATCATCGTGAGTGCCATCGCATTGTACTACTTCATCAAGAACGCCGTCAGCATCATCTACGCCCTAATTGTCACCGTCATCAAGGCTTCCATCCTGTTCAGCGTGCTATTCCTTGGAGCATGGGTCTACCTCCGTGGGATTGAGGCCTTCCAGGAGGATTTCAAGCTGATCCTCAGCTATTCTCAGAAGTTCAATTCCAGCAACGTGGACCTGGGAAGCTACGCAAAGTCTGCAAAGAAACTTGTGGACCTGACGCAGCAATTTAATCAGTAATGAACAAGTGGTTTTAACAGTCTCGCTGGCCTTGTAGTTAGACCTATTAGTTGTGGCCCAAACCAGGCACCTTCCCGTAATCTCCAAAAAAGGATTACAAACAAACAACCGTCATTGTTCGATGAATCAAAATCCACACAAAAGTCTGCCCAATGGTCAAGGACACCGAGTACTACGATGCCCTGGGTGTTGCCCCAGAGGCCACCCCTGCTGAGATCAAGAAGGCCTATCGTAAGAAGGCCATGCAAACACATCCTGACAAGCATCCTGATGACCCAGATGCAGCAAAAAAGTTTCAGGCTATTGGTGAAGCGTACCAAGTGTTATCTGACCCAAAGTTGAAGGAACGCTATGACCAGTTTGGTAAGGAGGAATCTGTTCCTGATGCAGGGTTCGAGGATCCTTCGGAGTTCTTCACGATGATGTTTGGTGGTGAATCGTTTAAGGACTGGATTGGTGAATTGAGCATGTTGAAGGACCTTACAGAGACTGCAGATGTCCTTGGCATCGATGAGACCGAGGTGCTTAATGAGGAGACCAAGGAGCAAACTAAAGCTGACGCTGCTGCTGAATCCACAGGGACAAGTTTGCTTCATGTTAAAGAAGATGAGAAGGAATCAAGCACCAAGATTGACGCTGCTAAAATAGAAGCAGCAAAGAAGAAGAAAATCAACCAGAAACAAAGAGAAGAACTCGAAAGATTGAGCCATGAACGCAGGGAGGCCAAGAAGGTCCGTGTTGCTGAACTAACTATCAAATTGGAAGCTAAAATCGATTCATTAATCAAAGCTTCCGGTTCCCAACAGGACATTGAGAAGTTCAACCGTGATTTACAAAAGGAAATTGATGATTTGAAAATGGAATCATTTGGTCTAGAACTACTACACGCGATAGGGAAAGTTTATAACACCAAGGCCTCTGCATTCTTGAAATCACAAAAGACATTTGGGCTATCAAGAATCATTTCCTCCGTGAAGCAGAAGGGCTCCACGGCGAAATCAGCATGGAACATTCTCTCCACTGCAATGGACGCCCAAGCATCAATGGAAGAAATGGTGAAAGCTCAAGAGAAAGGTGAAGAATGGAATGATGCTAGAAAGGCAGAATTCGAACGTACGATGACGGGAAAATTCGTTGCCACGGCGTGGGTTAGTTCCAAATTTGAGATCAAAAGTGTGTTACGTGACGTGTGTGATAAGATCTTGAATAACAAAGAAGTTAGCGCTAAGGAACGTACTAAGAAAGCACAGGCGTTGTTGGTCATTGGGAATATGTTCCTAAAAGCTGAAAGAACAGAGGATGAAGATGAGGAGGTTAGAATGTTTGAAGACTTGATGTATGATGCTACTCAAAAGAAGCAAAAGACTAAGAAGTGAATGCATTACAATGTGTTAGTTGGTTAATCAACTATATTTAAATTTGCTCAAACACCAGATGAACCGAATTTGGCAGCCCAATCGTCAAACTCTGATAAGTTCTCTTTACTAACACTAGGTCTAATATATCTCAATGAACTTTCAAAATCCTCTAGTCCAATAGGTCTAATCTCTTCTCTCGCAGTTGACAATAATTTATCACCTAGTGATCTTAGTGGGCCCATTGCAGCGTCTTTAGCCAATGCGGTAATATCACTCCCTGAGAACCCCTCAGTCAAATCAACCAATTTATTCTGATCCTTCTCATCCAATGTGTGCTTCTGATGAGCCAAAAGTTTCTTGATTTGCGATAATCTGGTTTCACCTTCAGGCAATGGGATATATTGACGGCGAACAAATCTTCTTCTTGCAGCTTCATCAATGGCCCACGGTAAATTTGTGGCAGCAAGAACCAAAACACGTTGTAAGTCTTCGCCACGATCCTTACCAGCAGCAGCATGTGTCAAATCTGACCATTGGACTAAGAATTCATTTTTGATACGTCTTGAAGATTCTGCATCGCCATTTGTTCTTGATGATAACAAGGAATCAATTTCATCAACAAAGATGATAGATGGAGAAAGCTCTTTAGCTAACATGAAAAGAGCACGAACCAATTTCTCAGATTCACCAAGGTATTTGGAAGTCAATGAAGAAGCACTGATGGAGAAGAAAGTGGATTTAGACTCAGTGGCAACAGCACGAGCAATCATTGTTTTACCTGTTCCTGGCGGACCAAACAATAACATACCACGGGCAGGTTCTCGAAGACCAGAGAAAAGATCTGGGCGCAAAAATGGATAAACCACAGTCTCTTTCAAAGATGTCTTTGCAGTTTCTAAACCAGCAATATCATCCCAGTGGACTTCATCACCACGAACGACAATTTCATTGAAAATTTGTTTAGCAGCATTGTAGTCAATACCTCTTATACCCTCAATAATTTGATCTTCCATCTTTTCACGAACTTCTTTCTCTGAAAGGTCCATTTCATCTACATTATCACCAGAAGAACCAGAACTTATCGTCTCAGTGTCCTTAGTATCATTTCTCATAGGAGATTCTGATCTCTGCCTTGATATCGGGCTGGGTGAAGTTCTAGGTTTGGATGCAGGTCTTGAGGCGATAGGTGGTTTTGTGGTAGTAGCTGGCTTCACGGGTCTTGTGCCAGGCTTGACTGGCCGAGCAGTTGGTTTCTGTTGTGATTTTGGCGCTAGTTTGACACTGGCTGCACATTTGGCAGCAGTAGTAGATGCCATTGGTCTGTCTAACGGTCTCTGTTGGGGCTTTGGTGCTGGTTTAACTATTGTTCTGGTAACAGTTGGTTTTGATGTTGGCACTGGTGTTGCCTTCTTGATAGGAGCAGACTTGGAGGTTGGTGTTTGCCTCATCGCAGGTTTTGGTTTGGGAATCGCTGCTGGGACAGGTTTAGGTGTTGGTATCGATGATGAACCCGCTTTCTTTGGAGAAGCAGATCGCGGGACGTTGATATTTTGTGGTGAAGGAGCTGTAAGCTTAGGGTCTAATGTTCGGGGTTTCGTCTCCAACAAGTTTGGAGTGGATTGGGTATTGTTGTAGTCAAAGTCTTCAAATTTTAATGTATCTAACTGGGTGGGTAAACCTTCTATAGTTCTAGCTCTGTTTGACTTGGAATGTTGGCCAGCAGCTTCTAATTGGGACAGTGCCTGGTTTCTTCTCAGTGATTGCAAGTCAAAGTCCAGATCATCTTCGAAGCTTTTATCGAATATGTCAATCTCCGTGCTTGTTCTCTGTGTTCTTGGTGTGGAGCTGACACTTTTGGACGTCGTAAAGTTGGTTCGTGAAGCTGATGTTAAAGATGAAGATGGTGACTTGTAATTATTAGCACTATGAAACTTGTGAGGCTTATCAGCTCTCAGGGTCTTCAGGAGTCTTGGTTTCGGTACTTCAGGTTTCTGAGCATGTCTGACGCTGAAACCTTGAGGGCTACTGCTTCTCAAAGTTGGGACAGTATATGTGGAAGAAGGGTTTCTTGAATTTATTTGTGAGGGCCTTTCATACTGGTCACTTTGCTCATATAAGGCATTAACTCTGTCCAGGTGATCCAGACCCTTGTTCATCAGCTCTTCAATGCCCTCTCTTAGGTGCTGTTCCTCGAAATTGTAGGTGTGTGAGGCAAATGATTTGTTAATGATGTCCATCTTGTACAGCAAGTTTGTATGGAGACCTTTCCAGCCTTGCGTGGCCCTCTTGAAGTCACCTTTCTGTTCGTAGGCCAAGTTCTGAATAGTCTTACTAGCAACATCATTGTACAGCACTGATAGTTCGTCCAGTGGTGTGGACGGTTTCTTTCTCATAAAATTCATATTGGCAGGGGAATGATCATGTAGAGTGTCGTGTGAAGTTATGCACGTTGGAAGATAAAATAGCAAATGCAGAAGTGATTTCCAAAAGAATGACTCTCTCTTCCTTTAAAGAACTCTATCTATGGTGGTAAGAGAATGGCTTATTGTCTGAGCAGTGTCTCACGAGGCCCTGGTTTGGAGTTTATTGAGTTCGAAAGTTGGCAATGCACAAAAAGGAAGAGCTCCTCTTCACTGTGTTTATTTTTGGGAGGATTCGCGAAACCGTGAGATATGAGAAGGGCAGTGTAGTGTGATGCGTGACAGAGAGACGGATTATAGTGTCAATGAGAGATATTAGGGCTCAGTGATCCCAGTAGTTGTATCTACCAAGTTTTGAGGAACCGAATGGTACTAATTTTCAGCGTTTTTAGTATTATTGGGTGTATTAATACAGGACAGTGAAAGATCATGATCTCTGTATTGAAATACTGGGCTACAGATGAACGTAGCAATGTATGACATCACTGCGACATATTGCCTCATCAAGATTTATGAAACTTATGGTGTGCGACAACAAATGGTTCCCTTTCAGGCTTTCTAGACTTGTCCCAAATCAAGGGTCCTCTCACTTGATTTGTGCAAGGCTAAAGTAGTGGAAAAACGCAGATACGAAACAAGACGAGAGTAAAGAAACAACTACAAAGTGTTCCAGTAAGAAATATGTATTGATCATACGGGATCCACCACCATCTGAATGCGATGGGGAATTCTTTATAGACCAGATCGATCTCACCAACAATTTTCAACCAACAACGCACATGCACACTCGCCCACGGCCCAACCACAGGGTTCTCTTCTTAAGTGAATAAGCAAGAGGCCTGTCCCAAAGGGGAATTGGAAGGGCGCAAGTGAGAGCCATACTAGCAATCAGTCAAATTTAAATTGGTTGCAACGGTTGGAAAATTTTTGTTCCAAACAAATTTTTTTATAGTTGATGAGTTGCGGGTAACGGAATGAATTAGTAGAAGTATTAATCGGCTAAATTAAATAAGAATAGGCTCTCTCGGTTAAATGAACTACTAATCTGAGTTACATTTTAAGACAGAATGATCTAGAAAAAAATTGTAAAACTGGTAGGATTTCCTTTTCTGTAGTCTAAGAAACACAGTATGTAATTTTACAAAGATACTGAAACTCACCTGAGACAGATACAATATCTCTGTCCTCAAATCAGATATCATCCTACTTTTATGGTAGATTTCCTAAACTGGATGTTTTCTTGTTTTTCTCAGAAATTGATTTGCCCAGATAACAAACACTTTAAGACATATATTTAATCCTCTGTCTTCAAAGAAGAAAGTCTCGCATTTCAAATTCAACGACAATGAGTTCAGGTAGTAAAAAGAAACTTTTGCTTATGGTGAGTACTCTCAAGAGAAATTGCTCAAGATTTTCATCATTTTGAAAGTCTTTCGAAGAACCCTTTCAACTAACACCCCAGGGCCGCAGTGGTTCAGGCAAATCCTCAATGAGATCAATCATATTTAGTAATTACTCTGCATTTGACACAAGACGACTAGGGGCCACTATCGATGTCGAGCATTCACATTTACGCTTCCTGGGAAACATGACGCTAAATTTATGGGATTGTGGTGGCCAAGATGTATTCATGGAGAATTACTTTACCAATCAAAAAGATCATATCTTCAAGATGGTTGAAGTGTTGATTCATGTTTTCGATGTTGAATCAAAAGAAGTGAATAAGGATATTGAAATATTTGAAAAGTCTTTGAAGGAATTGAGAGAATTTAGTCCGAATGTGAAGATCTTTGTGTTGCTACATAAGATGGATTTGGTTCAAGTTGATAGAAGAGAAGAGCTGTTTGATATAATGATGAACAAACTTCATGAACATTCAAGACCTTACGGTTTTGAGCTAACGGGGTTTGCCACCTCTATTTGGGATGAATCCCTCTACAAAGCCTGGAGTTCCATCGTATGTTCTTTAATCCCAAATATGAGTACATATGAGAAAAACTTATCCAAGTTAACCAATGTCGTTGAAGCTAAGGAAATTATCCTGTTCGAAAAGACCACATTTCTAGTCATTTGCTCTTCTAACCAGGGCGTGGTGTCCAAGATTGACTCCCAGCTTGATCCAAAGAGATTTGAAAAAATATCCAACATCATGAAAAACTTCAAACAAAGCTCAACCAAACTGAAGTCACAATTCAAGACCTTGACCTTGAATGACTCATTATTTATCGTGGAATTAAGTTCCAACCTAATGATCTTTGTTGTGTTGTCAGAACCACAAGCCGGCCAATCCACAGTGTTGGAAAATATCAAACAAGCAAGAAAGTACTTCCAATAATCAAGATGTTTTTGCTGGACTATAATACACAAAAGATTTTTAAGAGCATGAACTATACCGTGTATGATAGCTGCGACTCTTGCAATACGATTAACCTGTCATGTAAACATGAAACTCCACTTATTACTCTCTGGGCGACATATCGTTTGTCCCGAACAGTGCTTAATGCGGGACCAAAGAATAGTTAGGAGATCTGATGAAGGACCATAGCGTAATAATCATACAGATAGTTTCATGTTTTATTCTTTTCTGTTCTACTATTCATTGTTTCATATTCAACATTTATAACATTTATGAATGAAAAGGCTAAAATAATTAAGCATTAGCTTGTCAATTACCTCTTTGTGGTTTCTTTGAATAAAGAGATCAGCCCAATTTTTAGTCTTCGCTGTATCTGTGAATTCTGTTAGTGTTTGCCGGTGTGTACCCCATAGAGAGGACTCACTTATGGTGTCACGAATTA
This sequence comes from Taiozyma sp. yHQL14, assembly GCA_030561705.1. NCBI lineage: Eukaryota > Fungi > Ascomycota > Saccharomycetes > Phaffomycetales > Wickerhamomycetaceae > Taiozyma > Taiozyma sp. yHQL14. The sequence continues at coordinate 992 of JAKTXY010002087.1, read as the reverse complement.
GGGGACGGCAACAGATGTCTGAGTATATTGTAGTTCTGCTCTGTGTTTTAACTTTAGTCTTAAGCTTTTATTATAATCTGGCACTCAGAATCTTTGTGAATCAAAACGATGATTTGTGTTTAGGACTGATGTTTCATCTTAGAACGATTCAATTCAAACTGTGAAGTTAAGAGAGGAGATATCCACTTGGAGCTCAGTGAAGGCATTCATTCTGAGGAGGTTATAAGTTGGTGGCAGAATGTGGTGTTGAATCAGTAATGAACATCATCATATGGATTTAGAGCGGTATGCTATAACCAGCAGGTCTATGGCAGATACTTCACCTTAAAATACCCTTGAAGGTGTAGCATTCAGCTTTGAAGTTTCCACCCGTTCTAGTAGTCCAAGGGCACTCTGTGTTGAATTTGATGTTGTGTTGGGGTACATATACCACATTATCGGGATATTGTCATTCAGAGATGCTTCGTGTATTTATTTTGTTGGGATCGAACCACTTGAACATAATAGAGCTTTGCCATGAAACAGAACCAACAGAATTCATACTAAAGTTGTATGATCTGGGTGTTTAAGTGGAGATACGTTGGCTACAACGGAATTAATTCCTCTTGTCTACCATTGGACTTTTGTTGACACTAAAGTCAAGCATAATTGTCATTGGACCAATTGAAATAATAAACGATAACATTGCCCAGATCCCAGTATATCTACTGATGCAGCGTTAATCTTTCTCCAACTTCGTATGTGGATAGTGAGGCCATTGCACCACTTTGTGTCTCAAACTCTGAGACAAGAGGACCAGTAAACTAAGACTGCATAAGGTTAACACTGCATAAGGTTAACACTAGCTGAATCTGAAAACTTGAGCCAGATATTTAGCAACTTAGCCCGATTTCACTGTACCCTCATTTCATGGAAAGGACAGCACATGGACTTTGTCCTCTAAATGCAAATCTTTTTGTCTGATGGATTCAGTGCTTGAACTGGCATTTCCG
>JAKTXY010002086.1:0-14386 GCA_030561705.1 Taiozyma sp. yHQL14 | reverse complement strand
AGTTATCCCATCTTTGAATGACCCTTCGGATATCAGTGCAAGAAATTTCTTCCATCATCATGTCATTACTTTAGGTAAACAAGTTAAGCAAAAGGAGGAAAGACTACAATTAATACAAAGAGAACAGAGTATTGATGATTTTGATGGGATCAATCTAAGACCTGCCTCTCCTCCAGTTTCCAATCAAAGATTAATCAATTCCTTTGGCTCAGATGGCATCAACTCCAATGACTCCCCAACTGCCCTGCTGTTCATCTTGAAAAACTTGCCACCTCATTTGAGACCAACGTTATTACAGAAGGATAGTTACAAGAGAACTCCATTGCATTATTCATCTCAGTATGGCTTAAGAGAAATCACCACCATCATTATCGATTTTTTGAAATCTTGGAGTGAATGGGATGAAACAATTCCAATCGATAATTTGAAATACTGGGGTGATGCAGAATCATTATCTCCCTTGCATTTAGCTGTCTTGGGTACCCATCCAAAGACTGTGCAAGTGCTTGTTCAAAATTCAAGCTACACTTTAACATCTTCAAAGATCCTGTTATTAGCTGCCAGATTAAATACTCCTCAGATGGTGGAGATCTTGTTGAAATGTAAAGGTATTGACATCAATTATTCAGATGATGATTTGAACAATGAAACCGCGCTATACATTGCCTCCAAGATGAATTTCAAAGAGACTGTTGAATTCTTGTTAAGCAAAGGTGCAGAAACTGAGGTCACGGAGTCTTCATTTGGTTGGACACCATTGTTCATTGCCGCTGTTGAAGGTCTATATGACATTGTCACTATCTTAAAGAAGTATGACGCCAATTGCTCGATAGTTGATGAAAGTGGGTGGACTCCAATGGAGCATGCCTGCTTAAGAGGTCATTTGAGAATTGCCGATGAATTGAGACCTCCAAAGTCTCTGTATGATCAACTTGTGAAGAATAAAATGAATGGCGGGACCGGTCACAACAGCTCTGCAAACTCTTCTAACAGTTCTGTCAATGAAAGACCATCATTGATCTCTCAATCTTCAATCGAAAAAGTCCAACAACAAAAATCTTCAGTTAAACAAGACTTGTTCAAAGTTTTAAAACCAAGAGTCGAATCACCACCTGTCTCACCTCCTAAACCTGTGAAGTCTTTTGGTCATAGATTCTTGGAAAGCAACGAATCTTACATCATTATCACATTGGGTTCCAATGATACCAGAGAAAAAGCAGACGTCATTAAACTTGATCGTGTTCCGATCTCCAAAGTTCATTCTACAGAATTGGACACTGCCCTATCCTTGGTGGTCACCAAGAAGAAAAAATTCACAAAATTTCACGTCAATGATGATGAGGATGATGGTGATGAAGAATATCAACCTACAGTTGTCGATTTACCATTAGATGATGTTGATCCAATAACTATCAGAACCAAGAACACGAACCCGAGAGACGAGGTGATCTTCTTTGACATTGTTCCAACGTATGGTGGTCAACATAAACAGCAAAAGATCTTGGGTAGAGCCGTGGCTATCTTGGACAGAATTTACACCAAAGTTGGTGAACATAGAGCTTCATTGAACAAATTAGTCACATTACCAATAATTGAGACTGAGACTTTGGATTTACTGGGTACCATCAACGTTGAGGTTTTAATTGTTACACCATTTGTACATCCAAACTTGAACATGAACAAGACTGAAACTTACTGGAAATCACTTGTTTCAACTAGAGTTATTGGTCATAGAGGTCTTGGTAAAAACAATAACAATAGAAACTCTTTACAACTGGGTGAAAACACCGTGGAGTCATTCATTGCTGCTGCATCATTAGGTGCTTCATACGTTGAGTTTGACGTTCAATTGACCAAGGATCATGAACCTGTTGTTTATCACGATTTCTTGGTTGCTGAATCAGGGGTTGATATTCCTATGCACAATTTGACTCTTGAACAGTTCTTGAGCTTGAATGAGCATCCAGCTGAGTGCTTTGATTCCAATGGGAGAAAGGCCAAGGATGATACTTTTATAAGACCAAGATCTGCTTCTCATTTGACTAGATATGATGATGATAGTACCTCCAATAGGCAAATGGATCATTTCACAACCAAGATGAAGTTGACAAAGACTTTTAAGACAAAGGGTTTCAAGGGAAATTCAAGAGGCAATTCCATTGCTTCATCCTTTGTCACTTTGAAAGAATTATTCAAAAAGATCCCACACAACGTTGGTTTCAACATTGAGTGCAAATATCCATTGTTGTACGAGGCGCAAGATGAAGATATTGGTGAAGTTACTGTTGACCTAAACTATTGGGTTGACACTGTGTTGAAAGTGGTGTTTGATAATTTGAACGGCCGTGAAGTTATCTTCTCCTCGTTCCACCCTGAAGCTTGTCTACTACTTTCATTGAAACAGCCAACTATCCCAATCTTGTTCTTGACAGAGTCAGGTACCAATTTCATGCCAGATTGGCGTTGTGCCTCACTACAAAGTGCGATTCGTTTCTCAAAGAAATGGAACTTGTTAGGTATCGTTTCAGCTGCAGAGCCGATTGTGAAATGTCCAAGATTAGCCGGTGTTGTCAAATCTAGTGGGTTAGTTTGCTTCACCTATGGTGTGGAGAACAACGAAGTTGCCAATTCAAAATTACAAATGGAATCTGGTGTTGATGCTGTGATTGTGGACAACGTTCTTGCCGTTAGAAAGGGATTGACTAAGGATGCTACGGGTGTTAAGAAGGTGGATAATACGATTGAGTTAGATGAGGCCCTGGACTTAGAAGATTTAGCAATTTCAGATTCCAGAGATTGATTGGCTCGAAAGGTTATAAGGCATTTGTACATTTAATAAACAAATTCAATTAGAGTTAGAAATATCCATAAAGTGTCAGGGTTTGTATACTGAACTGATTGTGTCCCCTACCATCTTATTGTTTCGTTTACTGAGCAGCGAGTAACATAATCAACGGAACTCTCAAGTCATCAACAGACTTTGCAACGAATAAGAGACCACATGAAAGGATGAGATGTGGAGTCTGTAACGTGCAGTACCCGGCACTTTATTGCCCACATTGCGTTAACTATTTCCTTCTACGGCCCAAGCTGGACTATTTGGCCACATTACAAGACTCCTATGACTTGAAGGCCACGATAAACAAAGCTCTTCAAAATTGTATCAAAGGGGAGAACTACAAGTTCATCGCCGCATACATCGCAAGTGGTGGCCAAGTCTCTGGCTCAGATGCCAGTGTTGCAGCCTTGGCCTCGCAGTTGCTGACCATAGACACGTTGATATTGAAGAGGCGAAACAATAAGATCACGAGGGAGATAGAAGCTCTTAAAATGAAAAAGCAACAGCAGCTCAGAAAGATCGAAGCTCTGAGGAATCTCATAGAGGAAAAGAAGCTATTGAAGGATAAAGCACGAACCTTTATAGACTGTAAGGCAGAAGTCAAGACACTCCAGTATGACAACTCCAAGATCGTCAAACAGTTAGGAATCTCCAAGAGTCTGCTATTCCAAGAATTGATCGGCTTGTATGGGCTAAAGAAGAGGAAACTCACAGGCCGAGATCACAAGTTTGTCTACATGCTAGCCTTTGCTCCAATCTTATCGTTGTGGAACTTACTAGAGTTCAGCACAGAGGTTATCAACACCAGTCTTTCGAAAACAGCAAAGTTTTTAACACAAGTTGGTAAGGTCCTTCTCCTGCCATTACCTTTCGATATCACTTGCCAGAATGAAGTGTATTCTATTGCCGGTTTCGAGTTGTTTGTAAAGACTAGCATCTTGGAGATGTCAACATTTGAATTGAGATTGTTTTCTAATGCCTTTGTCAGATTAATTGGCAATGCATATGTTATTCTGCAAGAACTAGAACTAATCGAAGAAGGCTTGACGTACCAACAGATGGTAAAGTTGGATGAGTTGGTGTATAAGTTGGGTAACTACGATCACTCGTTGATAAGGGAGGGAGAAGAACCAGTGAAATCCGTGGACATTGACCAGTTGAACAGCGTTTTCTATAGGCAATTGCAGAGACAGTTGGACAGGAAGAGCAATGAGTGGCACGTTGTTGACAAGGACACACTCAACTGGAACGAATGAACGATCAATGAGCTTATCAATGTGTAGATGATAGATGATAGTGCTAACTTGCGGGTAATCCCGCGACTTTTTTTATCGAGAACTTGAAGACTCGAAAAAAGCAGACGAACCTAGGCTGCTGCTCCTTAAAATTGGTATCTCCATCACCAATTTTGACCTCACCACCATGTCCTTGTCCGATAAAGAACTGTTCGAGCTGAACAAGAAGGCCGTGACCGAAGGCTTCAATGTCAAACCAAGAATCAATTACAACACCGTCGGTGGTGTTAACGGTCCGTTGGTTATCTTGGAAAATGTGAAATTCCCTAGATATAACGAAATCGTCAACATCACTTTACCAGATGGGACCGTTAGAGCTGGTCAAGTTCTAGAAGTCCGTGGCGACCGTGCAATTGTCCAAGTTTTCGAAGGTACCACCGGTATCGATGTCAAGAAAACCCGTGTTGAGTTCACTGGTCAAAACTTGAAGATTCCAGTCTCTGAAGACACTTTAGGTCGTATCTTTGATGGTTCAGGTAGACCAATTGACAATGGTCCTAAGGTCTTTGCTGAAGATTACTTGGACATCAACGGTTCCCCAATCAATCCATACGCACGTATCTACCCAGAAGAGATGATCTCCACTGGTATCTCAGCCATTGACACCATGAACTCCATTGCCAGAGGTCAGAAAATCCCAATCTTCTCAGCTTCTGGTTTACCACATAATGAAATTGCTGCTCAGATCTGTAGACAAGCAGGCCTGGTCAGACCAACCAAGGATGTCCATGATGGTCATGAGGAAAACTTCTCCATTGTCTTTGCTGCCATGGGTGTCAACCTGGAAACTTCAAGATTCTTCAAGAAGGATTTCGAAGAGAACGGTTCATTAGAAAGAACTTCCTTATTCTTAAACTTGGCCAACGATCCAACCATTGAAAGAATCATCACCCCAAGATTGGCCTTGACCACTGCCGAATACTTGGCTTACCAAACTGAGCGTCACGTTTTAACCATCTTGACTGATATGTCCTCCTATGCTGACGCCCTAAGAGAAGTCTCTGCTGCCAGAGAAGAAGTTCCAGGTAGAAGAGGTTACCCTGGTTACATGTACACAGATTTATCCACCATTTATGAAAGAGCTGGTAGAGTTGAAGGTAGAAACGGTTCCATCACTCAAATTCCAATCTTGACCATGCCTAACGATGATATCACACATCCTATTCCTGATTTAACAGGTTATATCACCGAGGGTCAAATCTCGGTTGATAGACAATTGTTCAACAGAGGTATCAATCCACCGATCAACGTCTTGCCTTCTTTGTCAAGATTGATGAAGAGTGCCATCGGTGAAGGTATGACCAGAAAGGATCACGGTGATGTTTCTAACCAGTTGTATGCCAAATATGCCATCGGTAGAGATGCTGCTGCCATGAAGGCCGTTGTTGGTGAAGAAGCTTTATCCACTGAAGATAAGTTGTCTCTGGAATTCTTGGAAAAGTTTGAAAAGACCTTCATCTCTCAAGGTCCTTATGAAAACAGAACCATCTTTGAAAGTTTAGACCAAGCTTGGTCATTGTTGAGAATCTATCCAAAGGAAATGTTGAATAGAATTAGTCCAAAGATCTTGGCTGAGTTCTACGACCGTTCAGCTGACGTCAATGAAGAAGCTAAACAAGATGAAGCTGAAACCAAGAGAACTGAAGATAACTTGATCGATGCTTGAAGCATCACCCATCAGTTTCAGTTTCGTTTTTAAGTTTAAAGTATAGAATTTTGATAATTTAACAAGGAGAAAAGAATTGTTTTTACCGTGAAGTGTAATTGATCTGTAAACTAAAGCTACAAAGTATTCAGAGAAAATAACTTTCTTATCCATTAATGTAAGGGTTCAAAGCATGTACAGTTAAACATGGCAAGGCCATGCCGATCTCACTTCTCAACAAGATTGGGATCTTGCTTAGTTCAGCGACTTCTTGAATGTAATCACCATTGGTATCATCTCGTCTCAACTTCAAGTTTCTGAAGAATTCTTGTAAATCTTCATTTGTTCTAAAGATTGTAGGTGGTTCTAGTTTCAATTTAGATAAGTCAGAGCTCAACTCCTCAGAAATATCCTTTGAACGACGTTGACTCAAAACTCTGGCGATTTCATTAGCACCAATTTGAAATTTGTTCTTGATGGATCTTCTATAGCTCAATTGATTGTTCTTTTCATCTTCTGGTGTGAAAGTTGCTGAATCAACATTCTTCTCCCAGTATAACTCCAAGACACTTCTCTTTTTGTCAAATTCACATTTTTTCAATGGCAGTTGATCACCATGGACTCTCTTTTCAATGCCAAATTCTGGAATGTAAACGTCAAAGGCACTTTCATAAACTTGTAAAATGAAACCTTCAACGATCAATTGACCAGTGCTCTTGGACATCTCGTTGATGGTCTTCGAAAGAATCAAGTGAATGGATTGATCTTGAGCACTTTTAGCACAGTCCTTTTTGAAGTTACAATACTCAGCAGTCATTTTCAAGGACTCAATTTCTTCTCCAGAAGAAGCTTTATTCTCTTGGTCCGAAAGAACTAGTTTCAGTTGTCTATGAACGATGAAATCTGAATATCTTCTCAAAGGTGATGTGAAATGGGTGAACAAAGGTAGATTGAAGTAAAAAGCACCAAAATTTTCAGGCTCAACTTTGCCAGCGATAAAATATCTCGATCTTGATAAAGTCTTGTAGAATAATATTTCAACGGATTGTCTGATAGCCTCATTCTTTATGTTTAAGATTGAGTTGATCAAGTTGGAGTTTGAAGAGGTATCGATGACAATAGGTTTGCCATCTTCGTCTTTGAAGTTGGAGATTTTCTTCTTGAAGGATTCAAGCTTAGTCAGAGTTGGTAATTGTTGTCTTCTTAAGAAGGCACCATCGCCCAAAATTGCATAATTTCTTTGCGCAATTGTACTGTTGACCTTCAAGAAAATTTCATTCAAGACGTTGTAACTCAAATTGGTTTTGAACAAGTTCAAATGCAATCTAATCTTTTCATCATCAATTTGGTCTAATAAATTCAAGTTTGTTTCAATGCTCAGAGTAGGGTTTTCCAATCTTTGACGTCTAAATTCCCTGGCGATTAATGAAATTGTCTTGATATAATCCTTTGATGCACTTGAGATTTCTTTCACTTCGTGCGAATCTTTCAGGATCAGGTCGATTTCATCAAAGTCCAATTTGATCTTCGGTTGGATGTAAGATTCACCAATCCAAATGTTGTCAACTTCAAACTTGTTAGTGTCGATTTCAAAACAGATGGATAATGTTAGATTCTTGACGTTTTTCTCAAAACTCAACAAGTCATTGATCTTCTTTGGTAACAAATGAACAATTTTTTGAGCCAAAACAACAGAGGTTGATCTTTTTCTAGCATTCTTATCCAAATTGGAACCTTCTTTAATAAATGTGGTAACGTCAGATATGTGGACACCCAGTTCAATCTTACCTTCGTCTAATCTCTTCACATGAACAGCTGAATCTGATAATGCACCAGTTTCACTCAGAGCCAAAACGTATTCGTTTGTGAAATCCCTTCTCTTCTTATATTCCTCTTCTAGATCCAATTCAACCAATTCAAAGTCATCACGTTCTTCAGCATCTTCAATATAGCCAGCTCTCTTGTTGTTAACCAGATATTCATCACAGATGAAATTATTGTCTCTTAAGATAGCTTCGACTTCGATTGTTGGGTTGTTCATTTCACCTAGTTCACCAATCAAAGTACCAAATGGATGTAACGAAGTGATTGGCCATCTCTTTATAGAAGCAACGAATAATTTACCAGTGTACTTGTCAACGTTTTCAACAAAATCTTTTGGAGCTTGTTCAGTTGGAATAGCAATCAAGGGGACCTTCTTATCAGTAGGTTTGAACCAAACAATCTTTGGCTTGTTTTGGTGATGTTGATTTTCCTTTTGCTGCTGATTTTGCGATGGTCTTAGCAAACCCAAAGTACCTGAGAATAGTTGACCTGGGATACGGTCAATAACAGCAACAACATGACCAGCATACAATGGCTTGTATTCATCACTAATCTCTTCTTCTTCAACAAGCAATAAACTCTGACCTTCAACTTCCACATCATCATTCTTCTTCAAGGTTGGACGCTGTTTCAAGGAACCTCTTCTTTTCAAACCTGCGTGTTCTGAGTCATCAGTAGTTTCAGAGGCGTTTGAACCAGATGAATTGTTCGAAGATGGTTGCTGATTAGGTGTGTGAGTTGAAGCATCATTGTGAACGTCTTCTAACGAGATTGATTCACTTGGGTTATGGTTGCTGTCTTTTCTTCTCTTCTTTTCCTCTTTCTCACGTTTGCTTGACCAAACTTCATCGACGCTCAATAACTCCACAGCGACCAAATCGCCTTCTAATGCTCTATTTCTATCTTTGGAACCACAAATGAAAATGTCAGCATCTAATAAGCCATCAGTGGAGACATAAGCATCAGAACGGTTCTTCTTATTGACTCTCAAAGTACCAACGACCAAAAGGCCATCAGCAACGAGTTCTGGGATTGATGATTGCGGTAAGTATGGAGCAAACAATGACTTTCTACCACCTGGACCAATATTTGAACCTGATTGATTTTGAAATCCCGTAATGGAAGAAATGGATGAATTGTTACCACCGTGGGAGTTTCTTGATCTGTGACCTGGCACGAATGGGGATGAGTTGGCAGAATCATCATTGTAGCCACCTCTTGATGGCGATTGATGTCTTCTCCAATTAGAGTTGATATCATAGTTGCTATTACGTGAGTTTGATCTATAATGCCCAGAAGAACGACGTTCATGAAAGTTTGGTTGCTGTGGAGGAGGTGGAGGTAATAAGTCATTAGGGTTTAAAAATTGGCCAGAAGCACCAGAGACAGGCGGAGACTTTGGGGGTGGGAATTGAAAGCTTCTTTGTGGAGAAGCTTGGTTGGCCATTGATCTTGAACGGCCATGTGACGAGTTGTTTCTTTGCAATGGAGGCTCAGTTGTGTTGGAAGGGAATTTGAATCCGGAAGGAGGAGGTTGTTGAACAGCAGAAGAAGAAGAAGAAGGGGTGTCAACATCTTCAACTTCAATCTCTTTACCGGCTCTTTGAGCTTGGACCTGTGCTGCGGCCTTCATGGCCTCGTTCAACCCTAAAGAATGTCTTCTGTTGTGACCCTGTGCCGGGTTCAGTTTTGGGGGAGGAGCCAAATTGGACTGTTGTTGTTGAGGTAACTGAAAGGAGCCCATAGCACCGGTGACGGAGGACTGTGATCTTCTGTGCGAGTTGGAGTTGTTTCTTCTGTGGTTGAACTGCGGCGACGGGTTGGCATTGAGCTGCTGCTGTTGTTGTTGTTGAAGGATTTGCTGCTGTTGTTGTTGGACCAGCTCCAGTTGACGTTGCAATTGGATTTGCTCAATCATCAGGTTTGTCAGCTCGCTGGGAGAGCGTCTGTGAGCAATGTGGATCTGCTTGGGATTCTTCCCGTGAGTCGTAGTGAAGGAGGACTTGTTGTTGCTCATTTCGTCATCGACTTTGGAGGTTTTTGGTGGCTGCGCCTTTGTTGTTTGCACTTGTTTTGTCCAATTTGTTTTAAGGAGAAAGCTTTTTTTGCCGTTCAAATTTTTCAATTTTTTTCAACTTTGGCCCACAGTTGCGCTTGTGGGAGGGAGGGAGTCCCCGGGCGGGATTCTGGGCGGGATTCTGGGCGGGATTCCCTTTGGTGAATTCCCCCCAGTGGCCGGGGCCCCTTCCTCTTTAAGAAAAACTGAGAAATTCCACACGAGACCATCAACACATCAACAGTGGCCTCATCAACTTGGAAACTCTTGATAATTTGAACAATTGCCCCCTTCCCCTCCAATGGGTCAATTCTTCTCTTCGCCGCATGAGATCCATGTGGTAGAACACCCAAAGTTTTCCCATGTGCTCGGGTCTACACAAGGGTACAGGCTTTCCCAGGAGGACGCCTACAGGTTCATGGAATACGATAAAGTGAAACTCCAGGACAAGGAGATCAACGTGAAACTGTTTGGCATCTTTGATGGCCACGGCGGTAAAGAGACCTCGAGCTTCATCAGTGAGGAATTGTTCCCCATCATAATTAAAAACCTTGAACAAGACGACGGGAAGAGGTTCAATACCGTTCAAGGGTTGGTCCAACATCGCGTCACCAATGCCTTCTTTGACGCTGATTTAGAACTATTCAAACATTTTGCACATTATCACAACAAAAGTGGATCTACTGCCATCGTTGCTCTCATAATAGATGACAAACATCTATATTCAATTAACGCTGGGGATTCGAGACTCATACTCTCTCAAAACGGTCATGTGAAGAACTTGTCCTTTGATCATAAGCCAAACTACGTTGGTGAACTGATAAGGATCAACGACTCCGGGAATAATGTCCAATTCAATAGAGTTAACGGTATACTAGCGTTATCTAGAGCATTTGGGGACTTTGATTTTAAGAACTTGACAACAAGAAGGCTTTCAACATCCTCGTCACAATCATCACATAAACAAGAGGCTATTACATTCCACGAAACTGCCGTCACGGTGGAACCAGATATAATATATCACAAGATAACTGAGAATGATGAGTTCATAGTACTGGCGTGTGATGGGATCTATGAAGTTTACTCCAACAAGGATCTAATAGAGTACATAAGACACCATTTGGCACTAGAGTTGAGTCTCGATGAGATTGTCAACAAGATCTTCAACAATGCCCTAGATAACCTTTGCAACCAGCAGACGGGGAATGGGTTTGACAATATGAGTATTTACATAATAGCAATTCAGAATGAAGGGGAGACCTTGGAACAATGGTATGAGAGGATAAAGATAAGAGTTGAGATAGAGAAGGGTCTCAGTTGAGACTATTACTACTAGTTATGACTTCTATTTATGATATTCAGAGTGTTTGGAAGTGTTTGTAGGGTATTTTTCTATGGTTGCAACGCCACCAATTGGTAAAAACGCTTTGGCTCTAGCACTAGCTCTCTCCACAGTTAAGTATATTGTCATGTTTATCAAACGTCTTCGCGGGAAAATCCTGTCCGTTCTTACTGTAAACAAACAAAAATTGGTATCGAAGAGGAAATCGAAGAGGCAGAAACCCGTCAACCAGACACACTTCGAGGATCCCTTCCAGTGTAACCCTGGTACAATTACTCTACGCTCCACCATGCTGGCGTTCCAACAGCAACAAAGCCGGAAGCCCGCTGGGAACGGTGGTAATAATGGCAAGAAGTTCGACAAGAAGAAGAGTAATCCCTTCCAGAAGAACCCATCACAGAACTTTGGTAAGGTCCACAGCCAGTCAACGGCCTCTTCCTCTTCCGCTTCCGGTTCTGCTGAACCGGCCATAATACTCAACGCTAAGGCGTCACCTGCTGCTGCTTCACAAGCTGTTTCATCCACACTTGCAGACAATGAACTCCAACTAGATCAAGTGATAGGATCTTTTGATGGTAACTTAAGCCAGTTCCAACAAGTACATCACCCTATACGCCAGCTGCCCAAGTTCTTAGTCTACCAATCACCTACATTGAACGCTGATGACTTTCTTAACATTGATGACTGGGATAGAGAGAACCAAAACAAAATGTTGTCCATGGAGCGGTCCACATCAGATCTCTCATCTCTTTATGAGGAATTCCAAAAACTGAGAGAACATGAAAGGGAGGTCATGGAGAAGAAGGGGCTAGTCGATAATGAAAACATAAGAAGATCTTTGGAAGATGCTATCATTTTTAAAGGGTCCTGTCATGATATGTGTCCTGTTTATGAAAGAATACGAAGATCTGTCGAGAATGATGTTCGAAAATATGAAAAGGATGAGTCAGGAAGAATATCAAAGTCAAGGGCAGTGAAGGCTTTCTCAAGACCTGCCGCTGGTCAGCCACCACCATTACCATCTGATGTTAGACCGCCTCAAATCTTGGTGCAGACTTTGGATTACTTAGTCCATAACATTTTGGATGAACTTCCAGATGCTCAGTCTTTTTTATGGGATAGAACAAGATCCATCCGTCAAGATTTCACATATCAGAACTATTTGGGTCCTGAGGCGATGGAATGTACTGAAAGGATTGTTAGAATCCATATTTTGACCTTACACATCATGGCAAAGACCAACACAGAGTATTCTCAACAACAGGAGTTGGAACAGATGAATAAAGCTTTAAAGACGCTTTCAGAAATGTATGCTGAATACAGATCAAGAGGCATTAAGTCACCAAATGAAGCTGAGTTCAGGTCTTATTACCTACTCAGTCAGTTACGTGATCCTGAACTTGAGAGAGAGATCCAGACTCTATCGATCGATATATTACAAGATGAAAGAGTCCAACTGGCCTTGCAATTGAGAAACTTGACCTCAATGAACATTATTGAGAGAGGTTTCAAGCCAAGTGAAAATGTTCTGAATTTTTATCAGAATTTCTTCCAGTTGCTTAACGAGGGTAAAGTTCCTGTTTTGATGTCATATTTGTTGGAGATTCATTTGAATGAGATACGGTTCTATGCCTTGAAATCAATCAAGAAGGCTATCCACACCAAGTCAAAGCCGTATCCATTAGCATTTGTCCAACACTTACTGAGTTTCAATGATGAGCATGATGCTATCGAATTCTTCAACTATTATGGGTTACCTATTGAAACTGTTGATGGTATCAAATGTGTCAGTATCACGGGTCTAACTCACAATTCTCATTTAATTCCAGACCAGAAACCATTGAGACAGTTCTACTCAAACAAACTAGACTTTAAAGTTCAATCATTCCAACAACTGATTAATCATGGTGCTTCAATAGTTGGTTCTGTCAAGTTTGCGTCAAATCAACAAAGCAGACCTTCAAGCTTAGGCAATCAAACCATAGCACCTGAATTTGTTCGGCAACAACCATCGTATTTTGGTCAGCCTTCAGCAGCATTTGGTCAACCAGCTTCCTCCTTTGGTCAAATATCATCGTCATCATCGGTCTTTAGTCAGTCAACTGCCGCAGTATCCAGAGAATCTGCATTTGGCAATCGTCCAACATTTAACAACACATCATCTGTAAGTTCATTTCCATTTGGTTTACCACGGGCTTCAACTACAGACAGTGGCAATAAAGAGAACAAAATAGAAGACCTCGATCAAGAGAGTGCTGAACAAGAAGAGGAGTTGAAAAGAATGGGACAACAAGAAGAGGAATTCAAGTTAAAAAAACTGCAAGAAGAAGAAGAAGAATTGAAAAGAAAACAAGAAATTGAAAGAAGAAAGAGATTGGAGGAAGAACAGAAACAAAAACTGTTAGAGAAAAGGAGACAAAAGGAAGAACAAAATAAAAATCTGATGTTAGGTCTAAGCAAAGAAATCGGTGATGGTATAATCAAGAGAATTGTCAAAGATCAGGTTCACCAACTGCTGGGTCCATTAGTACAAGCCAAAATTGCAAAGAAGGAACAAAAGTCAAAACTTCTGAATGATTTCAGCCAAGGGTTGTATGAGGCTTTCGTCAACGAAGTTATCTACGTTGAAAAGTTGGAAATTATGTCTGAATTGTTCAGAAAGAGGCAATTGAAGAAGAAGTTGGTTCACAAAGTTTCTCAAATTGGGCTGAAATTACAAAATGAACAAGATTTAAAGAAGAGAAAAAGAGAAGAATTCATTCAAGCTTCCAAGACGTGGGGTATTCCAGCTGTACAAAGGAAGAGACCGAAAGTCGCCACTAGTGACACATCATTATCCTTCATCAAAGTACCAAAAATACCTGCTAAACCACAAGTTGATATCTCCCCATTCAAATTGGAGTTGTTGATTGACCAGTTGTCTAGATCCAGCTTTCCAGTTTATAATATCCTGATCTACGTTGAAGATTCTATTGTTTCTAAGCTGTTGAACAAGAAATTCCAATTATCGAACAATTCAAGATTAATCAATATTAGCATTGATAAGAAATTGAAAATTGCCAAGATTAACAAGATAGACTCCAGTTTCTTTCAAGATGTTAACCTACTAGTGTTCAATCTGATTGATAATTTCAAACAACTTCAAAATTTGAAGGAATTGATTAAAGGTATTGAATTGAACTCTAACTTCAAATTTGAAATCATTGTCATATACTGGGATTTGAATAACTTAAATCTTGAATCAAACGTTCCCAAAATCACCAATGAAAACATTATTAGTGTTAAATTCATCAAGATTTCCTCAGCTTTGAAATTTGATGAGATTCAGTCTCAATTGAATAGGGTTGGCAATGTCCAATTGAGTAAAAGAGGTGAGATCAATTAC